>KV735562.1:18819-38599 GCA_000500225.2 Phytophthora pinifolia | reverse complement strand
TCAGGACTCGCCCCGTGAATCTGACTCTGCATGAGGTGGACAATAGGCGGCGCGTGCATCACCCTGCTCGAGTAGGGCCGGCACGGTCCATCGTGGTGCCTGTGGTTCCGTTACCTTATGTAAACATCGTGTTGCATTTCTGCCATGCTGACCTGCTGTCTTCTGACCTCATTGCTCCACCACTTCTTCCCAAGATTCAGGAAAACCACGTCCATAGGCAGCACGGGATCCCGCCCATAGAGAGAAAAGAATGGCCAACGCCTCGTGGTACGCCGTCCGGTAGCCGAAAAGCGCCCGGGGCAAGTACACGTCCCAGTCAGACTGCGCCTCATCCACATGCATTCGTAGCATGACGATCAAAGTTTCGTTGTTGAGCAGCTCCACCAACCCCTGCGTCTGAAGGTGATATGCAGCTCCAGATAGCATTTTTGATCCCCAACGTCTGGTATAATAACTTGGCGATGTCCGACGAGAAGTTGCCACCGTTATCGCTCAGCAATCGAGCCGGTACACCGTGACGCGCGACCACTCCGTTGACCATCGTGTCGACGGAAGTCACTGAGTCCAGGCTAGAGACAGCGAACGCTTCCGCCCACCTAAAGTAATCCACGAAAACCAAGATGTACTTGTTCCCTTTCTCGGTCTCGGGTAACGGTCCCACAGCATCGACCACCACCAACGAGAACGGTCCCGTGAGGTCCGTCACAGGCATCCGCTGCGTACGGCCGGAAGTCCAAGACCGCGGCCCTTTCCTCCTCCGCGCTTCCTGCACTTACGTAGATACTCCTTGACGTCTTTCCGACACCTTGTCCAACGTCCTCGTAAGGCCCAAGTGGCGGTGTATCGGCGGGAGTTGTATCGATCGCTACAGGAGTCAAGGCATTAGGTCGAACGACAGCTACTCAAGGCACAGGACCGGCATGCGCAACGGTTAGAAGGTCAAGTTGAAGTGCACTTCGAGGTCGGTGACCCCGTCTGGGTCTATCAGTATTTCCGTGCGAGGAGAGGGGAGAACCGATCGATGAAACTCGCGTTTTCTATGGAACTGTCCTACCGTATTCTTCGCAAGGTTGGGGAGGATGCTTAACGAATCCTTATCGTCGGTTGATAAGACAGGCATAGAAAAGATGAGCATATCGTCCTTGGGCGGCACCACAAAGTGCTTACCAGTGGACCATCTGTTCGTATATTAATGCCCAGATTATTGCAGATACGTATACAAAGACACCTGTTAAGGACACTTTGAAGCGAACGATGTCCGAGGGAATCGGGTTGACAGCTCATCACTTTCGAGTATTCATTGAAAATGGAAGAGGTCGAGGCGCTCATGTGGCTAGCGCATGCGCTCGCGCACGTGGAGGTGGGTCTTAGCGAGGCCAGAGGATCTACGCGCTGCTGGAGGAGGCATGGAGAGTCGCCACATGCGGAGATTTCGAAATAAGCGAGACACACGAAAAGTCGCAAAGATAGATATATGTCAATGAGAATGACAGTTTTCGTCTAAGAGTGATTGTCGGCATAGACTATACAAAAAACAAGATGTCCATTTAAGACGGCAAACCCGCATAATGCTACGGGTAGGCGAGTCTCGTGAGATTGGATTTACGTCTCACGACATTAAGGCGGGTTTTAAGCCTGGCATATCAACCGACGATAAGCCAGGCTCTTATGACCTTTTCGGAAGGCGTTCAGTGGGGTGAGTTTGACGAAGGCGGGTACAGCGCCAACTGGAAGAAGGTCGCGCGGTGGCGCATGACGAACCGCCAATGGAGAAGGTGAAGGGACTCGTGTCGTACCACGCGCGCTTGCCGTGCCACGGGTACGCGATCTGCGCGGGATTTTTCTTCTGGGCGGCCGCGCGCTCTTTAATGCACCTCAAGTCCGCGATGATCTCGGTGAACGTGACAGCAGGAACGTCGAATGGGAGCGATGCCGTCTTCTTTTGCTTTTTGGCTGGTGGTGGCTTGCCCGCGGAGACGATCGACTGGGGCCCATGGTTCGTACTGGCGCTGCTGACGCTGCTGGTGGCGCGAAGACCTCGTGTTCAGCGGCTTTCCCGATGGTCATGGCATCTGGAGGTGTGAATAGCAACACCGTCTGCGCTTGCTTGGCGGGCGTGGCGTCGTCTTGTAGCATGACGATGGCCGCCACCTCGTCGAGCTCCTCTAGCCCGGTCGAGGCCGTACTGGCAGCGAGGACGTCTACAAGTTGAAAGTCCTTCACGGCCGCTTCGACGACCAGCAAGACCGGCCTGCATACACGCTTCGGGTTGTTAGAGAGCACGGCGCTCTTCGGGGCTAAGCCCTGTCGACCTTCTCCCTGAGGCTCAACAGAACCCAGTTCTTCCCCAGCAGGGCACCCCGCGCCTACTGGGTTTTGGCGTTTCCCCGCCACGGGCTCGGCTTCTGCTCAGAGGCAGAGCTTCGGCTCGACGGAGCCTGGCGCTGCTTACGCAGCGGGCAACCTGGACGCAGGTGCTGCGTGCTCCCACACACACAGCATCGACGGATGCCAATACGCTGCTCCGCAGCCTGAAGGTCAGCTTCTTCGCCTTCAGCATAGCTGAGGTCCATCGGGACAGCGCCATTGGACGCGTCCGAGGCTCCGGAAGAGCTGGCTTGGGAAGCCGTTCAACCAAGTCGGGCCAACTTCAAGTTGAACTCGGCGTTCAACGCCACGATCACAGCCTCCTCAAAAGAGGTAGGATGAACACGGAAGAATTCCGTCCTGGCCATGCCAGTGCGCAGGACTTCCATGAAGACGGTCACCGTGACACCATCGGGAAGAGGGTCCGCCGCCATACCGGCGATGAGAGTTCGTAGCATCTGGACGAAGTCCACCAACTCCTTCTTACCCTGGCGGGTAGAAATGAAACGTGACCTCACGCGATAGGCCTGGTTAGGCGGCGAGAACACTCGTGAGAGCTGAATCTTCAGCTCATTCCATGAAGGGAACGCGGTGTACACTTACGTGCCACACGTCAGCAGGGGTTAATAGTATTCGACGAAATGGTACTTTGTAGTAGTACTACTACCACTTTTGGGGGTAGTACTCATACTCATACCCATAGTGGAGTATGCAATATGACTAGTAGAGTAGTCGTCTGACATCGGTACTATAGCATAATGAAAGTAATATTTTCAAAGGACCCTGAAGGAGCAAGCCAGCCATCATTAAGCAATTCTAGATAGATTCTTCAATTCGCGCCATAAGACGACAGGAGAGCATGGGCTGCGCTGTTCAGGGTTGCGAGGAGAGCAATGACCTCAAGACTGATCCCTGCACCGTGTGCGGAAAGCGCATACATCATATGTGCGCCATTTGTGTTTTTGAAGGCACTGACTCGGCGCTGAATGAGAGGTAATGTGTTCATTCTCTTGCTGCTTCTCTTAGAGTTGACTCGCTTACTCTCACTGTAGATTCTGCCGTCAAGCATGTGTGCAGAGGGTTCACTCTAGCCGTGGGCAGGTTGTTCCACCCGCGCAGCCCGCTGAAACTGTTATTCGCAGGCGCAAGACGAGGGAGGAGGTGAAGGAGTCCGAGGAGCAGATGCCATCATGAAAGAATGGCTCGAGTTGGAGCCTGCGTGGCTGGAGGTAGCCCAGCGTCAGAACCCCCAGCAAGGCCAGGGAGGATCTGACCAAGGACATGTCCGTCGACGGGTGCCCGGTCAATTACTCTGTCTTTGACGCGTGCTTCCAGCCCACCAAAGACTCTACTAGCATGTGGACAGCTCTTACTGCAATCGACTGGATGTTGGCGGTAGAGATGGAAGCAGTGACGAACTTCATTACGAACCTAGCGCTGGTTGAGATGCAGTGTGCGAACCTAGTATCATCCTACATGGTAGTCTTCCGCAGGCTCGCTGAGAACAAGCTGAAGTCCTTCAAGTTTGATACCATGGCGGTCGGAGGCGCCTCGGCCGAGAGAGGGAAATGAAGCGAGTCATCGCCGTGTAGTGAGAACACTTGCGTCCTTTTCAGGCAGCGTCTGAGAACTGATCAACTTCAACTGCAGGCGCGGTTCCCGAAGGTGACAAAGGAGGCGATGGCATGCGTACTACTCGACCCACGCACGAATCTGAGCGTCAAAAAGATAGCAGCCGTCGGTAATATATCGCGGGCGGAGGAGAAAGCCATCTACAAGCGTGGCATCGACTACCTGCGCGACGAGCACCGGGAACGTGTTCGTGCAGATGACCAAGCTCGATATTGCAGCAGACGTCTTCTCAAACCAGCTTACTGAGCCAAGACGTAGCATCCACTTTTCTTCGCCTGCTTCCACCGGGTGGGATGAGGACGACGATCTGCTGCTTGGGCACTGCTGGGCCTGTACGAGCACATTGACGTTTTGGAGCGGTTCAGTGACGAAGGCGAGGGGCTGTTTCCTTCAATTGCTTTGCTAGCTCGCATCCATCCCGGAAATATCTCGTCGTCAGCGTTCCAGGAGCGGGTGTTTTCAACGGGCGGGATAGTTATGGGGCCCCTACGGACCAGGACGGACAGCAGAAACATCTGCTTCTACGCCACAACAGGGCGAGATCACGAAGATGAAGAAGGACGCGAAGAGGAAGCAGGTGGCGCAAAAGGTTGAATAGTACTGAGAGTAGTAGTACTAATATGACTACTACTACCTTTTCCTGAAATGAGTACGTATGTCGAAAGTGACAAAGTAGTTCCAGTCATTCTACTAGTCACTTATCCTCGCTACTATTAACCCCTGCACGTCAGGGCCCACTCCCACGATCGGCCACCGAACTTGAAGAAACATGCGCCACGCGCGGTTGCTCGGCCTTGAGCATGGTGGACGCCATGGCCATCTCGACTTCTCTGATCCAGAGCAGGAGGCATTCGCCTTCCTTGCCGTCAAAGGTCTTGACGCTCACCATGAGCGGTTTAGCTCTTTGAGCATCACTCGAATGCGGCCTAGGCGTCACAGACGCAGCCGCCTCAGTAATCTTCTGCTGAAGGTGTACCAGCAGAGCATTATCATACTGAGAAAGCGCCTCCAGACGTGCGTTCACCGCGTCGGGGCCTTACGAAGCAAAGTGAGCCACACCGTCCATGCCAATTAAGGACATCAGCCTTTTAAGCCCGTCCTGTTGGTTCGGTGGTAAAGGGCGGATTGCTCCATCTTCACAGAGGGACAGTCGTAAGACTCGGGTGTAGGATTGACTACAAGTGCTACCAAGTGCAGCGGGACTGCAGTAGCTTTAGCGTCAGAGGAAGACACAGACTCAAGGAGTCTCTAGTGATATTGATAACCACAAACTATATACGAGAGTTTGAACGAGTACCTTAAATATACCTATTCAAGGACTCCAGGAACTTATACCTTATACAAAGGCTTATGAACTCTTGGCTTCAAAATGTGAACTGAATGTATTATTTTATCACGGCAGAGCCGCCTGTTGTCTGAATGTATCGGCTTCACTATCTAATGCATTTGTGACTGTGAGGCCACCTACTGAATGAAAGGCGATGTGCCATGCATAACTTACGTATGAAACCTAACTTGGGTGTGGCCCGTATCCCCGTTACATAGCCCGCGCCCGTGAAGACGCCCGGAACGCCACTGTATTACACACCATGTAGTTGCTGCTTCCGTCACCACCCGCTGCGGTCGCAGTCCGACAGGTGTCAGTCCCCATACCCCACCCGAAGGCGGTCGTCAGCAGTGATGGCAGGACTCATCGGGCTCCGCACGGGGACCCAGGCGGTCACCCGCGGGCGCCACCGATGGAACGGCCGGCTCGCCTACCCGACGCGCCACCGCTGTGGTCACCGAGCTAGCTCGTCTTAGTCGTAAAGCTACGACTTGTCTTCTTGTCCGCTAATTCTGTACAGAGCACAGGCTGCGACCGTCGTCCCGGCTGTCAGCTTGGCTTCGGCAACCCCTCGTCCTGGATCTTCGCTACGTTCCTAGCCGTACGTTTCCTTCTGCGGCCCCTCACGTCGCATGGGTCCTTCGCTCTGCAGTCTGCTGACGGTACCTCACTTCGTGTGAGCCCTTCGTCGTGCGGCTGCGCCTTGGCCACTGTCTTGATAGCTACTCACCGTTGCTATATTGCCGTTACCACTCCACTTGATCGCCTTCTCGCCGCTGTCACGCTTGATCGTCCGCTGTCGCTGCTGCTGTTCTCCGTCTCGCTCGCCTTCACCTTTCTGCTACACGCCTCGCTAATCCACGTTCGTCGGGTCCACCAGCCTGCCGGGCCTGTGAACCTACTATTCTGTACTGCTACAAAGCTGTGTTCATACCTGTATTGATCACTCAAATACCGATCAAACTGGGAAAATATTGACACCGGTCGCGTGCTCAAACCTGAAAAAGAGCCAGAAATAATGGTTAGCTGGGCAGCAACAATAATGCGTGACCACGCGAAAGTGCTCACGCACTCGGATCGGCAACTGCGGCGCCATTCAGCCGAAGCTGCGGGCACGAAGAAGTTGCGTACGATTGAAGTCTATAAAGAACCGACGCATTTGATCAATCGTACGTACTGTGTGCAGCAGTAGAATCTGAAGCCACTTGGAAGTTTCCGAAAGAACAGTTTCGCAGAGGTTGGACGGGTGTCGAATGAGTGGCTGCTCCTTAGAGGCAAGCAAGAAAACCTAGTGCATTTGAATTAGTCGAAAGTTTTTCGCTTGACTAGACTTTCTTAGATGAGATACGGACTGACCAACCCACCATACTCCTCAGCGCATACCTTGTATGACATAGCACGTCTTCCTACCGGATATTGGGCGTTCTCGCCGCAAATGTTCCCCCGCCTGGAGTTGCAGACGCCTCCGGCAGATGTGCTTGAAGTTGCTGGCGAAAACGCGCTTGGGTGGCTCGGTGGGATATCTATGCCCTGTGTTGCTGTCGTAGCTTGAAGGGGGTGTGGCAACTACACTTGACCATCGTACATGGGTACGGTATGGTGGCCAACCGGATTCTCGACAAAATCTCCGGCGAACGAGCGCTCCCACGTCCGCGAATACATGGAGCTGGAACCGATTGCACCAGATCGACGACCAGCGGGCGGGCGCCAGTCGTTAGCGCTGGAATAACAAATGCCGAACAATGGTCCTTTGACGTACGTGGCTAGATCCGCCTGAGAACTTGGCGGAATCGCTGAAAGCAGGCGTGCGGCAGGCTCTTGATCTTCAATCGGGGCTCCGTTGCATCGTTGCACAGGGGTTGAAGCTTGCTGCGACGTATGACATGATCCAGAAAAAT
This sequence comes from Phytophthora pinifolia, assembly GCA_000500225.2. NCBI lineage: Eukaryota > Oomycota > Peronosporomycetes > Peronosporales > Peronosporaceae > Phytophthora > Phytophthora pinifolia. Next base: position 31,375 of record KV735562.1, on the reverse strand, counting down.
CAAGCTCAAATTAGGCTCCAATTATGAAGCATATTGCGCACTCATATGTCATATCTGGCGTGGTTCTTTCTGATGACTCACTTGGGCTTAAACTTGCATGACGAGACCTATTATCATCACCTCCCCGAGACTCAACCTCTCTCACTGCTTGCAAACGTCCCGTCGAGGCTCTCTTTCGAGCTTGATCACGGCCAGTATTGCGAGATTCTCGCAAATCTTCCGGGGACCGTCCCAGTAGATCCTGAAGCGACCTTCTGCTTCATCACTCGACAGTTGTGTTGGTACCGCGCGCGCTGCAAAGCCTTTTGTCGGTCGCAATGAATCTTGCGCAGCCAGTGGCGTTCGCCATTAGGTTTTAGCGTCCTCTCGTTTGTGCAGCCGACAGGATATTGGCATTGCAGTGGCTTGAGCTGACTTGGCGAGCCATCCAAGCTTCTTTCCGTTTTGCAGGTCAACCCAGAAGCTTCTCTATACGAGATCGCATGCACAAACGATTCCACAACATATAGATCACCAATACTAAGGTATTACGACAATCAACAGGCCGTAGGGACCTGCGTTGCAGTCCTCGCACGCGGCTTCCTCCAGCTCGCACGTGTAGCGGGAACAAAAACGTTTGCGCTCTGCTATTTGGAAAAATAAAACTACTAAACACGATATGAAGTTTGCGGGGGCGGTGCCGAATTTTTTTCCAATATACACTCCACATACTCGTCCTCAGTCAATTTTATGAGTTAACGCCTCAGTGTTTAGATATGTTGTTCGTGTCGCTAAAACGCACAGCAGGGTTGTTTAACGTCCCAGAAGTGTAGTTTAAGGCAGGGCCTCTATACAAACGCCCATTATACGAACACCTACTGCTGTATAATAAAACCAAGTCAAACAGAATGTTTGTAAGAATATGGAGAGAGCCACCACCTCCAGTGGTTCCACTAGAGCCCTCTGCCCGTTGTGCTCTGTTGCGTGGCGCGATTTAAGCCATTCTGCATTAGATGGGGAGGGGCCGCCGCTGACGGACATTGAACGAGGACGCATCCAAGGCCTCCACGATGCGGGATTTGGTCTGCGCGAGATCTCGCGTCGCGTGCAGCGCTCGCCAGATGCCGTCCACCGAGTGCTCCACGTGCCGCGCCAGGAGCATAAGAAGCCAGAACTAGCAGCCTCACTCTCGGACCGCGAGCTGAGGCTGCTAGCTCGTACTGCAGCGAAGGGGGATCTCTCGGCCAGGCACCTCAAGGAGGAGCTACGCCTGTCGACATCGGTGCGCACAATTCAGCGCGTGCTCGCCGGTGTCGACTGGCTTGTGTATACAAACAATACGTTGCCGTTGTCCGCTGAGGACAAGAAGACGGGAGAGGAATGGGCCTGGGAGATGATCGTGAACAAGAACCCCATCCGGTCGTGGGATTGCATTGTCTTCCCAGACGAGAAGAAGTGGAACCTCGACGGACCGGACGGGTTTCAATACTACTGGTGTAATCTTCGGCGACCACCACGCCAGACTAAGCGGCGGCAGGCTCCGTTATGGTGTGGGCGGGTTTTTCTGCTGCTGGCAAGACCAAGCTGGCCGTGCTCCAAGGCAAGCAGAACTCGGACTATGTGTACACTGTGTCCGAGTTCCTCTTGCCTTTTGCTCATCTACACTATGGCACGGACTTCACTTTCCAACAGGATGGTGCTTCTATTCATCGCTCTAAGAGAACTATTTTAGCAAGAGCTCTGTGTGCTTCCTTGGCCCGCACGCTCGCCCGACCTCAATCCCATTGAGAATCTTTGGTCGATTATGACGCGCCATGTGTACACAAATAGAATGCAATTTAGCAGCATTGGTGAGCTGACCGCGGACATCGCAGCTGTATCGAATTCGCACTACGGTGAAGGCTACGTCGAGAAATCAAGTTATACAAGCGAAGAAGAGGTGGAGTGCGTCTGAACTGATTCCCGAAGCCTTTGGAGACTACTACAAGAAGCTCTTATGCACACAGGGTGGAACCATCGTGCCAGAGGACAGGGTCGGATAACGGCTCATTGTATGCGAGGCTACGCTTGTGAAGGGGTTCTTAGTGCGACTGTCGTGCGTTGCCCTGATACCAAAAGTTTTCGGATCTGCGTCACGAAATACAGAAGGACGCACAATCACAAGCTTCGCAAGGCCGTCTTCGAACACTACCCTTCCACCCGGAAAGTATCGAACCCCAACGTACTCGACGTGGTTGACGAGCTGATCAAGGCTGGTAGTAAGCCGAAGAAGATTCTCCAGTACCTCCACGAAACTACCAGTATATGCGTTGACTGTTACGCGTGATCGACGCGGTTTCTAACGCGTTTTTGATGCAGACATGCGCGTTATGCTACGAGATGTCCACAACATGGTGCAGCGTCTAAAATCGACTCGACGCGGGTCCGGCACGGTTGAAGACTGGTTAGAGGCAGTCCTCCGCAAGTTTTGCTCGTCGCGCGACAACACTGCCACTGTCTTCACCGACGACTCCAACAAGACGCTATACAGACGAGGCAGATGCGACGGTTTTTCGGGGCCTTCCCTGAGGTGGTGATGCTGGACTCGACGCACGGGACCAATTCGTCTAAGTACAAGCTCTTCAGCTTGATGATTGACGATGTGTTTGGTCATGTAAGTGCTAATTCGATTGGTGGTCCAGGGCTGGTTGTCGATCAGTTTGTAGCCAATTGGTGATTGCTTGGTGATCTATTTCTGGTTGGTAGTCAGTTGGTGATCTGTTGGTGTACGATTGAGTGGTTATGCTGTAACTAACATTGTGTCAGGGCCGATACGTTCAACACGCGTTGATAGAGAATGAAAGTCATGCATGCATGCTTGATGCTATCGGTGCGTTCAAGGAGAACAACCCCTCTTGGGAGCGGATCCGGGTGGTCATGATCGACAAATATTTCGGTGAGATCAGTCTACTTAAGAAGGAGTTCCCTCAAGCTCGGGTTCTCATCTGCCACTTCCATCTCAAGAAGTACTTGCGGACGGAGATGTCGAAGGCGATCTATGGAGGGCGGGATGGCGTTGACGTTGATCGAGTTAAGTACGCAGTGGACATGATGATCAAGGCTCAATATGAAAAGGAATACGAGCGGGGTTTACGGTACATGTACCTACTCGATAGTTTTGATGAGCAAGATGATCTACCTGCGCCGAAACATCCTCTTCTCAAGTATTTTTTGAGCAACTGGGATTCTTGCAAGGATATGTGGTCTGTGTATGAACGCGGTCATATTCCTCATCTTGGAAATCACACAACAATCGGTACGTTCTACCTGATTACATGAATGTAACATTGAACAACTAACGTGGTGTATATATTATGTCTTCTATCCTTAGATTGGAGTCTGCGTGGGGAGATCTGAAGGAGATCCTCAAACCGGAAATGGAGCTTGACGAGTGCGTTGAGACGCTCAACTTCCTGCAATCGACAGCCGAAATGGAGTACGTCTCTCAGTTTCATGTGATTGGATCACGTCATTACAACGGTGCAGATGACATTTTACTTCGGCTTGCATCATTGGTGAGCCCGTTTGCTTTTGACCTTGTCCGACAGGAGTTCGAACTTTTCAAAGGAGGATATCTGGCGTACGAAGGGCGTTAGATTCAAGAAGGGATGGTGCAACTGCGCTCACATACCGGTCGAAGAGAGTATATCGTGAACACTTCGGTATGAGTTTTTTTCTGCCTTTTGTATTTCTGTCGATTTCTCACCTCATGTATCTACTTTTATGTGCTAGAGCTATACTTATTCTTGCTTCTTCATGCGCACGATGCTACTTCCCTACCACCACACGATTTTCGTTCGATCCCACATGAAAACGAAGAAGCTGATTCCCATCAACTACATTCACTCCCGTTGGTTATTATTGCAGTCCGAAGTAAATCGCCCCGAAGAAGATGAGTCGAGTGATGCTCTTCGTTTCGGGTTCAGGACTCGCACATGAGATCCATAAAGCATGCAGTTCTAAATGGGTCTACGAAGTGGAGAACGGGTATGGACATAGCTGAGCGGGTTGTTGAAGCAATGAGCTCTCAGGACACGCGATCCTTCCTTGGAATGGCGGAAGCGTTGCGCAAGTTTGCTGAATATGCAAGTCAGAGTATCATACTTACGATTGCACTGCCTGCGCGTGATGAGAGAAAGTCTGATGACGAAAGCGATGCTGCCGTCGCCGATGAGTGATTCCGACGTTACTCCTACACTTCCGATGGAGACAAAAATCCACCAACCCCCAGCAAAAGCGACTCTCTCTTCACGAAGACTGAAGTCAAGCCTCCGTTCCTCAGAAAGACTGAAGTCAAGCCTCCACTCCCGACGAAGGCTAAACAGAACTCCGATTCTTCCGACGAGAGCACATGTGAAACGATGTCGATCCTTCCACCGATGAAGCGAGCGCAAACGAGGATGGGGATACCGACGCACCAACGCACGATAAATATGAAGCGACACTTGAGGCACCACTGAGCGAGAGAGAGCGGCTAATGTCAGAAACGGATCGCATTGTACGTCGAAGTCAAGAGCCGGTGTCTTCTGGAAGCGACAGCGAGCAGTCGTCAAGGCCGCACACATCCGCAACTACACCCAAGAAGTCTGCTAAACCGTACAACCTCGCCGTGAAAGTAGCGGGTGTGGAGAGTGGTTCCAACGAGTTGGTGAAGGCATCCAAACCGTTGGTTAATATCACTAGATCATTTGTAAAGACATATAAACCGTTGGTGAAGGCGCAGGACCAGCTAGCAATCCGGAAGCGTGACTCTCAAGATGACAACGACGATGACGAGCGCTCGTCCCCCGAAGAGGACAAAAGGCGCTTTGAGATTGTGAAGAGCACCAAAAGCAAAGGCAGACCGAAGTTCCGCAGGAAACTGCAGAGAGAAGCGAAAATCATCAGAATGGACGTTTCGATCGACCGAGCAACCGACCTGGTTCAATGAACACTCGTTCCCGTCAAAGATTTGGCCTTGGTTCACAGGACGCTAGAGGGTAACTTCAATGTCGAATATGCCTTGCCAGTCATGAACAGCATCACGTCAGTGGATTCGCCAAAGTGGAAGCCGACTACGATCGTAATTGCAAGGAAGAGGAAGGTGATTCGTCAAGTCACGATTGTATTCCCCAAAAAGTCTACCTGACGAAGTGTCTAGCTGATATCAAGACGTACAGGAAATCGCTTCCGAGCGAACACGACGCCGGCAAAATGGGAGTCACTATCTCCAAGATTGGTACCTACGCTGAGAAGGATCTGCTTACGATGGTACAATGTCGCGACGAGATGCCGAAGCTGGAGGCGAGGAGTGATCTAGAAAATTGGATTAGATTGTCCAAGTGTCAATGCCAACCCCGCTCAACAACTGCGTGAACGTTGACACCAACGCGTGTGCGAAGCGCATGGAGACGGTAAATCTACGCAACACTATATCTACTCGGTTTGGCAAGATTCCAGTGCACGAAACTGCTTCATTTCGACGTTCATTCTGGCTAGACGACGCATGCTTCATGCTTGTGCTGAACTACTTGATGGATCAAGACAGAATCGGCACGAATGTCCGACGACGACATGAAGCGCAGTGTGATTGAAGCCACGTCGCCGTTCCAAAGGGGAAACAGACTCGTCCTAGTGCCTGTGTACTTAGACAGCCACTGGTCAGGCGCGGTGTTCAACTTCGGCGACAGCAAGCTCGTATTCTTCGACCCAATGCAAACCAGAGCCAACCACAATGCTATGGAAGCGATCGTAAACGAGTACTTCGGCGAGCACGTTTCAGGACCACAGCGACTACACCAGCGAGCTCCCAGACAAGAAGATACATGCAGCTGCGGCCACTTACAATGCACTTTTTCGAGTCCTTGGTCCTCGGCATCCGCGTCCCGAACGCGCTGCAGGAAACCGTCGCCTACTTACGTTTTCGCTTCATGTTTCTTAGTACCAAGGGAGGGAGATTTTTGTCGACCCGAAGCAGAAGACGCCGAAGACGCAGAGGATGCCCAAGACGTAGAAGGCTCGCCTTAACTGCACGTAATACCCATTCATTTTCCGATTAATCACCGCGTGGCACGGAACGATTAACGTCGAAACTGCCGCTACGATACGCATGTCACCACCACATCGAGGCGGCGCCAAAACACGAAGTCACGTGTACATTCGCTCAACATTTTGGCAACATCATTAAATCTACAAATGCAGCAAACGTAGAGATTCGAGAGCGTACCTATCGCGATAAAATACGCTAGCCAAGCATTATATTTCGTACTTAGAATGCGTAATTTATTTGGTTGGTGATACGTTGGTGAAGCACCAACAAGGTTGCTCTGTGGACCAATACGTTAGTGATCTCGTTGGTGACACAGGTCTCTTTTATGAAATCTCGTTGGTGGCAGTAACAAGGTCGCAACTCATAAAATGACTGAGGACGAGTACAAAACGTAGGTGTCCGTAGGAACTTGTGTATTTTAGCTTGCCCCCCTGGCAACCGTGGCGACCAATCGCCGTGAGGATGCTGGCAGCTGCCATACTAGTCTATATTCGGTTGCCACAGCTTCCTTTATCATCAGAAATCTGATACCTGATGAGCGGTTCCCATTGGCTTAAATCCATTTGTATCCCAACCCTGTTCTCGAGCTCGGCCATCACTTTAGAAAGGGAGCTCCCCACGAGTGCTATCTTCTGCGCAGGTGCGTCCCCTTCCCTGCTTCTCCAGGGCCCCAGCCACGGCTGTAGATAGCTTCATCTATAGTCCACCTGTCATCCCTTCAAAATCCCCGCTTCTAACGCGCTCTACTTCCCCATTTATCCTCTTCTTCCTTGCTTGCTACAAGTTTTCCTGCCCTCTAGACGCAACTCCATGGCTTCCACCGGCTTCACGTCCTCAGCTAATGGGCGTGCAGGATTCAGCCGCAAGCAGGAGCGAAGCAACAGCGGCGTGGGGCTTAAACTGGGCGCCAAGAAGAAGAAGATGACCATCAAGCCCTTCAAAGTGACGCCCAAGCTGCCCGAGTCCTTCGAGGAGGACACGTGGCTCAAGCTTCAAGCTGCCGTGCAGTCCGTACACGCCAAGCAGATGTCAGCGCTCAGCCGAGAGGAGCTATACCGCTCTGTGGAGGACATGTGCACGTGGAAGATGGCCGCCAGGTACGGGRCTGGCAGAGTTGATACACTGGYAGAATATGCTACTCACAAACTTTACTGTCGATGCTGGCAGACTTTATACCCGACTGGAGGAGACCTGTGCGGTGCATATCCGYGAGAGAGTGGAGGATCTGGTCGAGTACACTGGCGGAGATATGAACCTGTTCCTGGAGGCCGTGCACCGGCTGTGGGAGGACCACTGCGAAGACATGCTGGTGATCCGCACCATCTTCCTGTATCTGGACCGCACGTACGTCATGCAGACGCCCCACATCGCGTCCATTTGGGACATGGGCCTCAACTTGGTGCGTGACAATCTGGTGCAGCGTCGGAGTCTGGAAACCAAGCTCATCGACGCGCTGCTGGAGCTCGTGGAGCACGAACGCAAGGGCGAGGCCATCAACCGCAGCTACCTGTACAACTTGTTGCGGATGCTGCTGTCGCTGCATTTGTACCACGCAGACTTCGAGACGCCGTTCTTGATGGCGTCCGAGAGGTTTTACCTGCAGGAAGGCACCACGACGGTCGAGTCGGCCAGCGTGCCGCAGTTCTTGGTGCACGTCGAGAAGCGTCTGCACGAGGAAAATGAGCGCGTGAACCACTACTTGGATACGTCGACGAAGAAGCAGCTCATCTCGGTGGTCGAAAGCAAGCTGCTCAAGCCGCACGTGGCGACGCTACTGGAGCGCGGCTTTGAGACGTTGATGCAGGAAGGCCGAATTGAGGATCTCAAGCGGATGTACTCGCTCTTTGCGAGGGTGGATGCAGTCAGCGACCTCAAGACGGCGTTCTCGAGCTACATCCAGAAGAACGTGTCCACGCTGGTCAAGGATGACAAGCAGGAAAAAACGTTTGTGGAGAAGATTCTTAAGCTCAAGGCCGATTTGGATGCGGTGCTGAGCGATTCGTTCCAATCCAACACAGACTTCTCGTTCGCCATGAAGTCGGCAATGGAGAACGCGATTAATGTGCGAGCGAACAGGCCTGCTGAACTGGTGGCGAAGTTCGTGGACTCGAAGCTGCGCACTGGCAACAAGGGCGGCTCGGAGGCGGAAGTGGAGAACCTTTTGGACCACGTTATGATTATCTTCCGGTACATTCAGGGCAAGGACGTGTTCGAGGCTTTCTACAAGAAGGACCTTGCGAAACGCTTGCTTGTCGGCAAGAGCGCTTCGTTCGACCTGGAGAAGCTGATGCTGTCCAAGCTCAAGACCGAGTGCGGTAGCTCCTTTACGAACAAGGTGTGTTTGCAGATCTCTTGGTGGGGTCCTTGTGTGCCTGCTGACTGACTTTGTATTTCTTTTGGTGACCAGCTCGAAGGCATGTTCAAGGATATCGATCTCTCTCAAAACGTCATGACGCAGTTCCAGCAGCACGCTGCTAGCAGGTATGTACATGCGTGTCTGCATTCGCTGCGAGGAATACGACTAAGCGTTGTGTTTTCTGTAGGCACGCATTGGAAACGCTGCACGGACATCGTGGCTGCCCTGACATGCAGGTCCAGGTTCTGACGACTGGGTTCTGGCCTCCGTACGCTGCTGTCGAGATCAACCTGCCGGCTTCGCTGGCTCCTCTCAAGGAGATTTTCGACAAATTCTACTCGTCCAAGTACCAAGGCCGCCAGCTTCAGTGGCAACACTCTCTTGCCCAGTGCGTGGTGAAGGCAACGTTTCCTTCAGGCAAAAAGGAGCTTGTGGTGTCGCTGTTCCAGACGGTTGTCCTGCTTTGCTTCAACGGAGCGGAGTCGTTGGGCTTCAAGGAGATAAAGGAGCAGACGCGAATCGAGGACGGCGAGCTTCGACGGACGCTGCAATCGCTCGCGTGCGGTAAGACGCGTGTGCTACAGAAGGTTCCGAAGGGCAAGGACGTGAACGACAGCGACTCGTTCGTGTTCAACACGCACTTCACGAACCAGTTCATCCGCATCAAGATCAACTCGATCCAGATGAAGGAGACCAAGAAGGAGAACGAGGATACGCACGAGCGTGTGTTCCGGGACCGCCAGTACCAGGTGGATGCGGCTATTGTGCGCATCATGAAGGCGCGCAAGAAACTGTCGCACGCGCTGCTGATGACGGAGATCTTCACGCAAGTCCGTTTCCCCGCGAAGGCTGCCGACATTAAGCGCCGCATCGAGAGTCTCATCGACCGAGAGTACCTCGAGCGAGATGCGAACAACGCGCAGATGTACAACTATTTAGCGTGAGCCCACCCGCCCATTCGGGTCCATGAACCAGTTGGCAGAAGAGTTCAAAGCGTCTGCAAGTGGCTTGGGGATCGACCCTCGAATGCTGGAAGTAAGCGGGCGCCGTTGCTGATAATTGGGCTTGTTAAATAAGGGCAGAATCCGCCACCCATCCGTCTTCGTCGCTCATTGATTCGTTTTCATCATCGGAAATGTCTTCACGAAGCCGGTATTGCAGCAACGCGGGGAAAATCTTTCCCAGCGCCTTTTCTCCGTCTTCTGCGGACTGTTCCATTATGACAATGAGAGAGGAAGCAGTTTGTTGGCATATTGTTCGACGCACCTTGCACCCGGTGATGACGATCTTGCCGGATATGAAAATTAGTAGCGTGCACTTGGGGCGCAGCATGCGGTAGATCAGTCCAGGAAACAGCTCCGGTTCATACTGAAATGGCACAAGGTACACGTTAGTTTTCGAATCCATCAACGCATTGTGGAAACCCGATCGCACTCGTACCGTGCTGAAGCGAATATGCTCACGATGCAAGCCTTCGAGTCGAATCCGGAAGCCGACGTCTGCCGAGCCCACGACGTTGTTGATGCTGAACGGGCTACTATCACTCGGGAACGAAACTTTCTGCAATACCAGCACATATTGGAGCACATCAGATAAACTCCACTGATGAAACTACCAATACCACCGTGAACACACCTTCAAGATGGAAATGAGTTTGTCTGCAGCCAGCTTGGCGTCCTCCACGCTCGTAGCTCCAATAACCACGAACTGCACACACAATAAACCCTAGATATAAAATGCCAGCTTTCACGCCAATTACTGAACCAGAGCCATTCGTACCTTGCCGCTTCTGTAGATCAGCACCGTCGCGCGAGGCGACTGGTACCGCATCACCAACGCATTGAAATTCTGTCCACCGTCACCAACAATTAGATCCAGGAGTCTGCTATTATAGTAGGAAAGATTGTATAGCCACGTACTCGTGGTGTGTAGTCTGCATTGCGCACCAACAGCGCGAGTTTCTGGATGTCGACGCGGTCGTTAACGAAGCCACTGCCGAGCACGTTCCTGGAGGGCAGGGCAGAAAAGCGGAGAAAGTCGGCATTGAGCAAGTGCTGGGCGTGGAGAGAGACAACAATGTACGCACACGACGCGGTAGGACACGCCTTCGTCCGCGAGCCGCGCAACAGTCCACACGGGGACGTCGTCGTCGTCCTCGCTGCTGCTGCTCCAATTGCTTGCACTCATGACAATTGTGAAGTGGCTGCTGATTGGCTGGCTGGCCACGGCTTTTCGTGGCTGGAATTGAAGTCGAGAGTCGGGGAATGGCTACGCTCTCGAGTGGAGAGTCTCGGCATGCTTGCATTTTGCCGAGACGAGTAGTTACTTAGTATGGCACCTCCGTGGCGAGGTTGGAGGTGGAGGCATTAGAGAGGGCGGCCATCTCCAGGTGTGCAATAAGACCCCACAAGAAAATGCGCGCGATACGACACGCGAAGCAGGTACGCGGGGCATGTCAGGCGATGCCGAAAACGTTGGTAACAAACAATACAATGCAAGCTCCGCTCGGCGACCCGAAGCTACTGCAGCTCGATTGCCACCTCCACTCGGCCCCGCAACGGAATACAGGCATGAGGTGCTTGCAAGTTGCAAGTCGGCAAGCAAACGCGGGCGAGAGGGCGGAAGGTAAATACCTGCTCATCCATCATGATAAAATGCGCGTGTCTAGCGCGTTTGCATGGAGGCGTCTGCGACGCGATTGATTCGCGATGATCAAGGACGCGGTCAGCTTGCGCCTCGTCATTCGTGAACTCGCCGCCAAGTCCGCACTCGAGTGCCCGACCATCCTTTTCCCATCCGCCGCCATGCAGACCGCCCTCGTCCTCGCCGCCAAGCAAACCGCGCTCGCTCTGGCCCCGCGCATCGTGGTCATGGCCCCGGCCCTTCAGGTCGCCGTCATGAGCACGCAGCGCTCGCTCACCACGCAGGCGCAGGAGAACCGACGCCCTGTGCTCTTCCGGTACGCGCGAATCGCAGGACAGGACGGTGGACACAGCTAACTTGTGTTTCTGTTGTGTACGAGCAGCAAGGACGACGAGAAGGAGATGCGCAAGTTGCTGCGCAAGATGCACCTGCAGGCGTGCTACAGAGACAAGGCCGGCTTCCGTGCCCAGATCGAGCACGACAAGCAGACACTCGGCGAGATCCCCGGCCTCGTGCCCGGCGTGGACCTGAACCAAGAGCAGCTGGACGCGCTTCTCAACTGGAAGCACTTGTACTAGGCGACGAGGATCCATGGTCGTCACATGGAAAGGAGCAGCTCGGTGAGCTGGTCGGACTCAGTTGACGCCGAGTCACGGCGATGCTCGACCCTCCCGTCCCCGCCCCACCCTGCTCCTTCCCAACTGTCCGGGCTCACCTCCGACCCGGGAGGCGGCCAGCGAGCTCCCTGCAACGGGAACTCGCTGCTGCTACCGCCCGCCGCGCTGGCCTGGCCCCCACGTAGACCTCCTCGCTGCACGTACATGTCTCTACACCTCCGCTCTCCTCGCGATGCGGCCGCAACGACGATGCTTTACGTTTGGTAGCAGCATCCTACAACCGATTTAGGCAGTGATCCTTCATCTTGTAGCACACACCCATCTTCTCCAGCTTTCACACTCCGATGGCCGACACGGAAATCAATAAATTTTCTTCATGCGGACTGGAAAAAAACTCGTGTGTGTCGTGGCCTTCAGCGACGGAAAGGAGAGCGAGCTGTGCGCCGGCTGAGCGCTGGACGCGTGTTTTTAGCGCCAGAGTAAGCATTTTTCGTGACGGCCTTGTCAATCTCGCTGATGCTGCACGCGAGCAAAGTTCTGCCTTGTCTATCACGGAGCGCCGAAGCTGGGCGCTCTCATGCCCAGCTCGTCCTTGCCTGCGGAGCGCGTCGTTTGAAGATCGTGCCTTGTCCGGAGTCACTTGGGATTTGTAAAAATATTGTTGGGCAAGGAAAAGGACGGCCGACACCGGCGCGTCGGCAAATTGGCAAAATTGCTAAGCACATGCTTCAAGTGCTGCCATGCACTGGCAATAGTACCTGCCAGCAGCTTCACCAGCATGGAGCATAATGTCCAGCATATGTCTGCCGCGCTTTCCCAAGTATCATTCGCAGCGAAGAAGCTCTGCCCGTCCCGGTTGAGTCAACAGTGTTTTACGGTGCTCTTCGACGGCAG
>KV735562.1:0-18732 GCA_000500225.2 Phytophthora pinifolia | reverse complement strand
CTAGCAGCAGCACAGCCCGCAGCAGGGCCTGCAGCAGGGACAGCAAGGCAGCGACAGCAGGGCAACCTGTACTTGAAGTTGTACCCGTAAAAAGTCAGTGCGACGTTTACTGGACAGTTCAATCCGACCAGAGCGGACAGGATTGCACTGGACAAGACCGTCACGTGACTAGGATCTGCGGCCACGCGTCCGGGAGCAACTGCCGCGCTTCGACTATTTACGTAAAAAGTCGCGGCAATTTGAAGCGTGCGGCGGGCGTGTCTTTGAGAGCGGCTCGAAATCGAGGGAAGAGGGGGGAGACCGCCAGTACACAACCTGGAATCAGCTACACTACCGATCATGCTCGCTGCTCGCCGCGCCGCCGTGGCCGTCCCCAAGCGCGCCTTCGCGTCGCCTATTCAAGCCATGGGGCTTTCCGATCTGCAGGACAAGGAAAAAGCCGCCGAAGCCGTCTTCTTCAAGTACGCCCCTACAAATGGCAAGATAGTCGAGAGATATCCTAATTCTCACCTTGTTTATGTCTTGCATGTGTGCAGCAAGCAGGACGAGAAGGCACTGCGCAAGCTGCTGCAGAAGATGAAGGGTCAGACAGACGTCGTGGACAAGGTGGGCTACAAGCACCACGTGGAGCACGACAAGAAGGGCCTCCAGGAGATCCCCGGCCTCGACTTGAGCGAAGAACAGGTCAAGGCGCTGCTCAAGTGGAAGCACCAGCAGTAGGATGGAATACGGGAGCAGCTGCCGCCCGCCAGACCGCTGCTCCCGTATTCCATCGTGCCCGTCCTGTCCAGTTGTCTTTTGCTCTTCGAAGAAGCCTCTCTCCTCGCGTCGCTCTCTTTCTCGCTTCGGCCAACCCCCCAACTCCACGAATAACTACTACAGCCCGAGGCAGCAACAGGGCGAGTCTCAGGAACACAGTCACCAACATCAAGCCATCGACCACGTCGGCTTTTGATTACCGAGTGCGTTCTTTGCGTCTCGCGCAAGTTGCGTGTGGGGCTGGCGGGATCAACGAGGACGTTGCACGTATTTCAGGAAGAGGTTTAGCATTTGAGCGAGAAGGCACCGACAGGTCGGAAAAGCAGCAGCCGACGTCACCCGCACCACAAAAAAACAAGAAAAAAACGAAACCTAATTACGAATCTATCGGACGTTTTTTTGCCTCATTTGGTCAATAGACCTGCTACGATGAGGATGTCTGTCTTGAGAGGTTTTCTCGCCGACGTACATGTACTTGAAGGTGGTGGGAAGTCTGTTGCAAGTTGAAGCTTTGGCGGGGTTGCTACGGACGCAGCTCTCAGCTCGACTCGAACGCATTGATGTCCGCCTTGACCTTGTCCAGCTCGGTCGCGATATCCGCACGCCGCTTGCGCTCGGTCTCGAGCATTTGCTTGAAGCGATTCTGAGGGAAGTGTACATACAGATGAGATAGTGTGTCAGCGACGTGAGCATGGGCATGACGATGGAGACAAGATACCGTACCTTGACGACAATGTTGGAGTTGGCGTCCACCTTGGCGCTGAGCTCGCTGATGTCGCGGTCGGCGTCGCGCACCGACTTGTGGAGCCTATCGCGGATAGGCATCAGTTTGAGGTAGGCCGGGTCGGTCAAATACGCCTTTTGTCGAGGCGGCGAGGCCGGCTTAGTGTCCATGCCGTCGAGAATGTCGTCCTCGAGCATGTCCACCTCCTTGTCTTCGTCTTGGTCACGACTAATAGACGAATGCAGCTGCATCGGAGACAATCTGGGGCTCGGCGTCGGTGCGAATGCTGGTGACCGCTGTACGGAAGCCCGCCCGTCTGTCTGCGACTCGGCCTCGGAGCCAATATCCGTGGCAAGGGGGGTGTTCATTGTCGACGCGTAGGCTGTACCTGGCATCGTGCTGTTGCCTGTACTCGGCGGCAGCAATTTCTGCTGCTTCGTCTGAGGCTCCTCTGACAACGTGAGGTACTCGGGATGCTCGCGGATGAGCTCCATCTCGTCGTGGAAAACCAGCCCGTGCGGATGGTCTTCATCCGTCATCCAGTCATAGTAGCCCACCAACTCCTCGTGTACGTCCTCGACTGCACCACCAGCGATGATTTTCACCAAATCCTCTTCGACCCGAGCGACATCATTTTTCTAGCAACAAGATGGTGAGGCCACACTCGTGCACGACGCAAAACTACCCGAATCGTACCGGGAACGGCGTCGTCTTCCTGGTCTTCTCGTACTTGCGCTTGATGACGTTGGTGTTCGGCGGCGTCAATCCGTTCGTCACCTCTTCCTGTGTCTCCAGCAGCTTCTTCTCCTCCTCTTTATCCGTCACCACGAAGATCTGCGTCACCAAAAGGTAACACCACGTCGCTCAGCACCAATAGCTGCATTTGGAACCCCCTCCACGGCTCCTTACCTGTCCAATCTCGCCGCTCTTGTAGAAGAAGTTGTCGTCGTAGGTCTTGTGCGTCTCCAGGATGCACGGCAGTTGCGCTGCAGCCCCGCATCAGTAAGCGTCAGTGTCTCCAAGCCCCTCGCATCCTTCAAAAGCCGCCTACGCACCGATCTTGGCCGGGTACTCCTTGCCGTTCACGTGCAGCGTGAAGTGCTTATTATCCGCTGCCGAAAGACCCAACAACACCGTTAAAACCACGAATTCCCAGCTATTAGACACCGTCTTCGCGGGCGTCGTCCTCAGCCTCCAGTGCTGTTAGCGGCTCCGCAGAAGCGAGAGCACGTACCTCCAGACAACATGTCCACGTTGGACGACTCGCCATTGGAAATACCCGCGCGCACTTCCTGCGCCAGGCGCTTCGGCAGCTGCAGCAGGTACTGCTCCATGTCGTCGCCGTTCCAACTGTGACAGGAATGTACCCCTTGTGTACCCTCGTTTGTACCCTCTTTTCGTGGGTACATAATATATCTCGGAGGACAACCTGGGGGGACACAACCGCAACAAGCCCGCACTCGTCATGGCCATGGGGAAGCTGCAGGTGACCAAGGCGCAGGATGACGGGGAGCGGCGTCCTCTGCTGGCGGACGTGCATGTGTCTCTGCACCGTGAGGACCCTTCGGCGCCGCCGCCTTCGGGGCTGGGCGACCGGTACCCGTCTCAGGACGCGACGTGCGTCTCCTCCGCGCTCTTCTCGTGGGTTACGCCGCTCATGGAGCTGGGCAACCAGCGCCCCCTGGAGCATGAGGACCTGTACCTGCTGGACCCAACGAATCGGTCGCACGAGGTGGCCACGAAGTTCCAGCAGGCCTGGAACAAGCAGCTCCAGCAGCCCAAGCCCAGTCTGTCCTGGGCTCTGGCGTCCTGCT
This sequence comes from Phytophthora pinifolia, assembly GCA_000500225.2. Lineage (NCBI taxonomy): Eukaryota > Oomycota > Peronosporomycetes > Peronosporales > Peronosporaceae > Phytophthora > Phytophthora pinifolia. Next base: position 15,435 of record KV735562.1, on the reverse strand, counting down.
TCGGCGGCCAGATCGCCCAGGCCGGGTTACTCAAGCTGGTGCACGACTCATTGCAGTTCGTGCCCCCTCTGCTGATTAAGGACATCATCGCCTACTTGCAGGACCCTGAGGCTCCACTGAGCCAGGGGTTACTGTACGCAGGCATCGTGTTCGTCACGGGGGTGATGCAGTCCTTCCTGCTTCGTAACTACTTCTTCCACTGTTTCGAAGCAGGGATGAGGGTACGCTCGGCGATCTGTACCGCAGTGTACAGCAAGAGCCTCGTGCTGTCGGCTGCGGCCAGACAGAAGAAGACGACGGGCGAGATCACCAACCTCATGTCCATCGACGCCCAGCGGCTGCAGGAGCTCTCGACGTTCATCAACAGTGTGTGGTTCTCTGTCTTCCAGATCGTCGTGGCCTGCTACCTACTGTGGCGACAGATCGGTCCCGCCACGTTCGCGGGTGTGGCTGTGATCATCCTGATGCTGCCCGTTACAGCGGGCATTTCCCAACTCATGAGGCGCTTGCAGCTCAAGTTGATGACGGTCAAGGATGAACGCATCAAGATCTGCAATGAAGTGCTGGCCGGCATGAAGGTCATCAAGCTGCAGGCGTGGGAACACTCGTTCACCAAGCGAGTGCTCGAGTTCCGCAGCGAGGAGCTGAGCAAGCTGCGCACGTACATCTACGCGCGCAGTGGATCCATGACGCTCTTCTCGGCGATCCCTTCGCTGGTGACCGTCACCTCCTTCTACACGTACGTCAAACTGGGCAACACGCTGGACGTTGGCACGGCGCTCGCGTCGTTGGCGCTGTTCAACATCCTTCGCTTCCCGCTCTTCATGCTGCCGCAAGTGCTCAACTCGATCATTGAGGCGAGCGTGAGTGTCGACCGCTTGAGCTCGTACTTTCAGGAGGAAGAGCGCAAGCAAGTTGGACCGGGAGATCTCGACAGTGTGGGCGTCCGCGTCAGCAGTGCCGACTTCATGTGGGACACTTCACCGACCGCTTCGTCGTCGGAGTCGTCGTCAGTGGCGTCGGAAGAGGATAGCTTGCTGCAAGCGGACTCGATCCTGGATAACGAAGCGCTGCGTGGTGACAGTCTGCCGGTACTGCAGGGTGTATCGCTCGAAGCTCGCCCAGGTGATCTGATTGCGGTCGTTGGCCACGTGGGTGCCGGTAAGTCGACGCTTCTTAGTGGAATTCTCGGTGACGCCCGATGCAGTCGCGGTGAGGTGAGCCTCCGTGGGTCTGTTGCTTACGTCTCGCAGCAGCCATTTATTCAGAATGCGACGGTACGCGAGAATGTCTGCTTTGGCCTACCATTCGACGAGGCGAGGTATGCGGAGGCGCTGCGCGTCAGCTCCATGCAGAAGGACTTGGCTGTGCTGCCTGGTGGAGACCTGACGGAGATTGGCGAAAAGGGAATTAATCTGAGCGGCGGACAGCGAACCCGCGTGGCTATTGCGCGCGCGGTGTACCAGGACGCGGACATTTACCTGCTGGACGACATCCTCTCTGCTGTTGACAGCCACGTTGGCCATGATATCTTCAACGACTGTATCAAAACCGCTCTCAAGGATAAACTCGTGGTGCTGGTGACGCATGGCCTGGCGTTCTTGCGTGAATGCGACAAGATTGTAGTGCTAGAGAATGGCGTGATCGTGGAGGATGGCGCTTACGAGGATCTTATGGTAAAAGACGGCGGGCTACTGATGGATCTTGTCGCGAAGTACAAAGAGCAAGACCAGCAAGAAACCGCACACACGATTGAAGATGACATTTCGGTGGATGCGATGGAAGACGAAGAAGAAGACAACCCAACGCCCGAGCGCTTGGGCCGACGATTGAGTCGCTCTTCTGTTCGCAGTGAGCGCACCAGCGAAGGCGGGGATGTGGAGGGTCAGCTCATAACGGACGAGGACCGATCGGTCGGTGATGTGGCGTGGCCGGTGTACAAGACGTGGATCATGGCATTTGGCGGCATCTCCGCCGGTCTAGTAGTGGTCGTGGTGTTCATCGTCACGCAATGCGTGAACCTGCTCTCGACGTATTGGCTTTCATTCTGGTCGGAGCACTCCCAGCCAAAGGACGACGGGGAACCACCGGCGGACCCACAATCGCAGATGTTCTACGTCTACGTCTACATGGGCCTGAACGTAGCATACGCCGTGGCGCTGTACTTTCGTGCCATCACCACGTACAAGGGTGGCCTGCGAGCAAGTCGGTCTCTGTTTCAAAGCCTGCTGGCTCGTATCCTGCGCGCCCCGACATCGTTCTTCGACACGACGCCTACCGGTCGTATTGTGAACCGTCTTTCGAAGGATGTGTACACTGTCGACGAAAGCATCCCCGCGACGTGGAGCATGCTTCTCAGCACCTTCATCAGCGTGCTAGTGACGCTGGCAACGATTTCGTACGTGACGCCAGTTTTCATGGTCATTTTACTGCCTGTGCTGGTGGGATACTACATCTCCCAGCGGTACTTTATCAAGTCGTCGCGCGAGCTGCAGCGTCTGGACTCCATCAGTCGATCGCCTGTGTTCGCCCTGCTGTCGGAGACGCTCGACGGCTTGCCGACGATCCGTGCCTATCGAGCAGAAACCCAGTTCTCCACCAAGAACGAGGAGCTGATCGATCGCAACCAGCGTGCGTATTTCCTCAACTTCGCGGTGAACTGCTGGCTGGCGCTCCGTCTCGAATTTGCCGGTACGCTTATCTCGGCGTTCGCAGCGCTGACCGCAGTGCTCGCTCACAGCTCAGACCCCGAGCGCGGAACGGCGTTTGCCGGACTTGCTGGTGTGTCTCTGACGTACGCCTTCAGCGTCACGCAGTCGCTCAGCTGGTCTGTGCGCATGCTGAGCCAGCTTCAGACGCAGATGGTGTCGGTGGAGCGTATCAAGAACTACACGGTCATGGACACGGAAGCTGAGCTCACAAGTGTGGGTAAGCTCCCTCCCGCTCAGGAGTGGCCTTCTGCTGGCGCTATCGAGTTCCGCGAGGTGAACCTGCGGTACCGTCCAGGCCTGCCTCGTGTGCTGCGAAACTTGTCGCTCTCCATTCGCCCACAAGAGAAGATCGGCATTGTCGGCCGTACTGGCGCTGGCAAGTCGAGTCTGGTGGTGGCTCTGATGCGCCTAGTAGAGCTGGACAGCGGCTCTATTGTCATCGATGGCCTGGACGTTTCTACGATCGGGTTGCACGAGCTACGCAGCAAGATCTCCATCATCCCTCAAGACCCGGTACTCTTCTCGGGCACGGTACGCAGCAATGTGGACCCGTTCGACCAGTTCACGGATGAGCAGATCTGGACGTCGCTGCGACGGGCTCATCTCGCGCATGTGGTGGCCGCGCTGGATGGCGTCGTGGAGGAGAAGGGCTCTAACTTCAGCGTTGGCGAGCGTCAACTCTTGTGCATTGCTCGCGCTCTGCTCAAGCGGTCGCGCATCATCCTCATGGATGAAGCCACGGCCTCAATTGACACCGAGACCGACCGCAAGATCCAGCGCAGCATCCGCGAGGAGTTCCGCGACTGCACGTGCCTAACGATCGCGCACCGCATCAACACGATTCTCGACGCGGATCGCATCCTGGTGATGGAGCGTGGTTCCGTCGGTGAATTCGACACCCCCAAGGCGCTCCAGAAGAAGCCTGATGGATTGTTCAAGGGGCTTGTGGAGCACTGGCAGAACGACGGCAAGTAGAGACGGACGGTGTTTACTGATGTGGGAGACCGGCGCCAGGAAGGGAGCAACGACAGTTTAGATCGGTAATGGAAAGGAGGGACTGCATTGTCGTATTCTTTTCGGCGGTGTGTATTTTGAGCAGTGTGCAGACGAAGAGTCAATGGCCTGGAGAGCAGACGCTGACGATGAGAGCGACGCAAGACAAGACGTGTGCTCGGACCTGGAGGAAGCCATCTACCTGCTGACCAAGCGCGATGCTGTGGTCTACGACCAGACCTCTCTGACGTGGAAGTGCTCCATTCCTGCCAAAGCCACAATCGACACGCGCTTCGGCAAGGTACGTGATGAGGTTGTAGTCAACTTGACTAGTGTGCGGCTGCTAACGAGCATGAAACTCTCTTGCTGAAAAGGTGTCGTATCTGGTGGCTCGTAAACACGATGGGACACTTGTTTGCTCGCATCCCGGCGGCACAGCTTATCTATCGGTACGCGCACGTTGTTGCTCGAACTCGACGCATCACTAACCCTCTCGTCTCTGTGGTATTCATCAGGGTCTCAATGTCGTCGAGACGCGGGAGGTATCCTGGATCTTGCTCCCGTTATACTACACAGTAATGAAAGTTTGCTCATGTTTGGTAGGGGAATCTCGTGGATATAGGTGTGATCCAGACGGATACCGCGGACAAGCTGCTAGCTGGAGGGAACCTTTCTGCTCAAACTCTTCAATTGATCCCCATAGAAGTCCGCGTGCTCGACCTGCGAGGCTGCACTGTTACTTTGGAATCAATTACGCAGCTGAGCCGAGGTCTCACGAGCAATGTAAGTTTACGTGAGCACTCTGCAGTTAGCTGGGTCTAATTGCTTCATGTAGCGCTTCGTGACGACGTTGTCCTTGAGTGGGAACCACTTAGCGGACGGTGATATGGCGCTTTTAGCTAGTGCACTTGTGCACAATGCCTGTCTGTTGGAGCTCACGCTGAGCTACAATGCTATTGGCGAGGCTGGATCGATCTCATTAGCAAAGGCTCTGGCCACGAACTCTCGTCTGCGACTGCTCGACTTGATGCACAACCGCATTGGCAAGGAAGGGATCGCTCCGTGGCTCGGAGATACCATGCGGGTCAATTCCTCGCTACGGGAGCTCAAGCTCAGCCATAACGGTATCGGAGACAAGAAGACCGTTGATCTCCTCCAATCTCTGTCGCCCAAACCACTCACAGAGGAAGAGAAGCTTAAGGCGTGCATTGCAAGTCGGCGAAGACACACGACAATGGCTGATGGTTCGGAAGCTCACGACGATCATGAGCCGTTCAACTCCACGCTGAGAACTCTTCTTTTGAGCAACACTGGCATTTCGGACGACGCGTCGTCGCATCTTGCACACATGCTGAGCCACACGCGATCGCTGACTCATTTGGACATCTCGTGCAACAACTTCACCAGCGAAGGAAACGTGGCGATTGCTCGTGGGTTGCAGCGCAACGCATCGCTACGGTATCTAAACTATCGTGAAAACAAGCTGGGCGAGTCGGCGGCTCTGGCGGTGCTGCGTGCGCTGGAAGTGCACAGTTTCGTCGAGACTGCACTTTTCCAGGACTGCTTTGGATCGGAATCAACTGTGGGGAGCGCGTTGGGCCAACTAACCAAGTCGACACGGTCACTGGCGACACTCGATCTGGTACGACGTCTGCTCGATCGTGGTAACCTGCTCACACTGATAATGTCTGTGGTTTTGTAGAGCCATTGCCTATTAGAACCACCTGGGGTCGTCGAGTTGTACTACGCTCTTGCTGCGAACACAAGTCTTCGCAGTGTTGATTTGGTGGGATGTAACAGCAAAGTCGCTTCTTCTTGGTGTATTGTCGCTGACTGGGTTGGAATTGCTGCTTCAAGACATGCTCAGGCCTCAAGTCCGACAACGCGGCGGGGATTCTGGCCAAATCGCTGCAACAGAACACCACWCTGACGTTCGTCAACCTCTCGTACAACGAACTCACCTTGCGGGGATGCAAGTTGCTTCGAGATGGTGTTGCGGCTCGGARAGAGACTGCCGCTCGCCTCGTAGTATCCCTAGAGGGGAACTCGGGCGAGAAGTGCCCCACAGGCACCAYTATCACGGGTGGAATGCGCCCCRTGAGGCCACCGCTTATCAACTGAAAGTTGTGGTTGAAGGTGTGAGCTAAGCTGCATCGGCATTGCTTTGTAGATTGGAAACCGTTTCCTATCCTCGATTCCGGATCTCGAATGACAGCAGCACTTCCCTGCAACGTGAGTGGCCATCGTGTTCTCGCCCAGGAAGCCCGTGCGTTGAAAGGATCCGTCGATGTGGTGGCCATTACTACAAACTGGTCGGACGAGCTGCAATCGGCAGACTCATCCGAAGGCAGCAGCGACGTGGTGAATTGCAAGCGCAGGCTGGATGCGACAGTCGACGGCTCGTAAAACKTMGGTGGGCTCCTCAAGCGCTTGCTTGGCTGGAGAAAGCGTGGTTGAGTAGCATTTTTCACCTCTCGAGGCTCRTATCACAAGGTATTAATAGGCCTCGCTCAGCCTTCCTGGTTCAATGATTTGACAGTAGGCGCCTCCCATCCGCGGAGARTCTCCGTCGGAGACATCCCTCGCGGTGCATCTTGCCTCGGTTCTCTACTACTACGTAGTATAATAGAGAGAATCTCTAGGCACGACAGACACCATGTATCCAATGCTTAAACTCTCMCTCATCCWTTGCAAACCACGGCGTAGATTTCAAGAACTCTCGAAAAGGAAAGTTGCCAATAGTGATCTCTGTCGTGCTTATTCTCTAGGCACGACAGACACCATGTATCCTATCCAAAGGGAAGGTTGTCAATAGCGTACCATATTGATATACATGTACCAGTACCTAACTTAATTTACAGTTGGCGGCTCAGAGATAATYATCGTCCACTGGCGCGGCAWTCGCCACATTCGCAGCGTGARAAGTTTCCGCACGAGAAATCGTCGAACTCGAGCGCGGACTCTTGGTTCTCGTCGTCCGAAGTGAGGGAGGGCGAAGACGACGAGCGTTTGAAGTTGGTGGGCGAAAACGACATGGAGGACGACAGCGACGACGTCGTGGAGGCTCTAGACGAGTGCAGGTCTTTGGTGTTGCTGCCACTGCTGGACACGAAGACTGTGAATATCTTGCTCACGTCGTCGCGCATCCGCGAGCAGCCGAGGTTTCCATGGTTAACGAGAGACGCTTTGATCGTGTTGAGCATTCTCAGTAGCGCGACGCGCGTGCCTTCGACGCCACCAGGACAGGTCCTGCAGAATAGTGAGCCCCTAGGAAAGTGGTGCTTGATGACGTTGCCCAGCCACTTGCACTCGGCGCTGCAGCGGTGACCGAGACGCAGTGCCTTGAGCAGTCTTCGCCGCAAGTCACGGTACTCGTCGAAGCTCCGTGACTGCGTCCACGTCGCGGTCTCCTCGTTGGATGTGTGGTAGGTCATGTGCAGCTCGTACAGCACGTTGCGCTTGCCCAGTCCGTGCCGGGTGTTGATGGTTGTGGTCATTTCCAGCGTCAAATGCTCCAACCATGCGACCGATTCAGGCAACGCCGACGAGAGCAGTCGGGTGGAGGCGAACATCGTGGAAAATGTACTGCCGGTACAGCGCTTCGCCTTGTCAGCTTCCTGGGAAATTGAGGAATGAGCTAACGCATGGCCGACGCGGTACTGAGCCTGCGTCACGGACGATGACGAGCCATTCGGTCGCCGCCAAGGCTCTGGCTCATCCACCTAAGACGATTATGCGCACCTCGAGGCTGCTTGGCGGTTGTCTTTGCATTTTCGAAGACTCGCCGTGGGGTCGCCAGCGATTTGCCTCGAATTTTGGGCCAGTCGAACGGTTTAGCTGTGATGAACAGGCTACAGTAGCGCGACGTCCGCGAAGCGTGTCGCACGATTCGGTACGAAAGCAAATCTCGGACGAAGAGACCTTGGTCGTCCCTCGGCTTGTGCTCCAAAGTTGGCACGGGTGGTGGTTGAACGGCCTCCATAGACACGAGGCGACCCAAAACGCCGAGGATTCCTTCCTGCGTGGAGGCGTGGCGGCCGAATTCAAGATGCATCCGCTGATTGTTCACGCTTCCTGCATGATTGAATGAGCCCAACGATCCGCTCGAAGTTCTTCAGAGAACACAAGGAAGAAGCTGACAAGGACGAATTACTAAGTCGTTAATTAACAAGGCAGGAATACTGCGCTTCATATAGCTACCGGGACTTGTCGAGGCCGAAGACTTGGCCGTAATGGTCTCTGATAGCGGCTCAAACGTGACATCCACCGCCGCAAACACTCGATTGCGATGCCCTGGTTGTTCGAGTAACGGGATAAATTCTTGTCGTGAATCGATAGTACACCTGTTCGCACCGGTCATCCGTTCACCGACACGACAAGTCCTCGCCACGACGATCATATCGTGAACTATCGATTGTCGCAGCCACGCGGATACATGTACAACTAAGCCTGCRCTTGCTAGGCTCCACTTTGGTACCGTGCGGACGCATTTGTGCCCAGCGGGTCAACACACTGGTTATGATAGAGGCGTCCSTATGACCACAAAAAGTCTTACTCAGCGTGAAAGCCCCGACGGTCCATCGGATGGCGATGTCGTTCGTGGCTCACTGTGACGAACTCGAGCACGAGCAGACGGTGCGACGAGAGCTTTATGCCTAGTTTTAACCTCCATACCTGTACATACGCGTTGCGGGCAGATTTGACGGCTCGTGCAGCTTCTCGTCGTGAYGCAATGAAGGTTTTACTATGTTGCTCCAGGATATCATCCCGTTGCATCTCCGAGCAAGMAATACTACCTGGTAGAGCTCTCTGGTACGTGGTGAACCAAGTAGACCCCGCACCGATTACAATTGTGGTAAACCGAGTCGAAAGCTGCAGCGATTGCTTCTTGGACGACAGGGCAACTATTTTTAAGAAACGTCGTTTGCTTTGTCGGTTGCTGATGTCACTTTTAGTGCCGAGACGTCTCCGCRTTGAATGGCGCCGAAGAAGAAGACCAAGGGCAAGAGTAAAGCCACCTCCGGTGGAGGCGATGCAGGAGACGCCGGTGGTGAGGGGAGCTCCGTACGTGAAGTCAGATGATCCATACTATCGGTGTATGCAACTTAACCTGTGTCTTGTCTCCAAAGATGTTCGACAGCGCTCCACCAATAATCGTCGAGGCCGATCCTGTTCACTACGTGACGCTCGACATGCGGGTACGCTCGTTCTGTAACCAATTCTGTTATTGCTTGTTCAACTCGAACAACTATACCATCCTTTCTTCTGTATCGTAGCTGCTCAACTGGAGCTACCTCAACTTCAAATTCCGCTCAAAGACGTCCACTCGGTTGTTCGCGATCAAGGTGCGCCCTAACTTTGCCACAAAGGCTCCAGAGTAATTCTGAACGCGTTGTGGTAACCAGCAACAAATTCAGAAGCAGCATGGCTCGATCACCGACCTGAAGATCTGTAAAGGCCACTTCGCCGAGGCGAACGAGTTGAAGCACGACATGATGACGCTAGCGGAGTACGGGATCGAAGGTGCTCCTGTGGGTGACCCTGAAGCGGTACGTTTGAGTCATTCGAAGCGCAGGCAGGCGTCCGTGAAACTTACGAATTGTACAGGTTTGCTTGATACACTACGACTTCAAACCAGAGCAGCACGACAACCCGTTGCTTCTTGCCACAGAGCAGAGCTGATCCTGCCGTCTAGAACGCAAAACCAATGCAGCATCCTCTATTTCAGCTTCTGCAGCGCAGCACTGATGATCTGGATCGCCTCGGCCACCACCTCCTTGTCCGCCTGTGAACCCATGTGGCCTAGACGCAGCACCTTGCCCTTCAGAGGGCCGTACGATCCGCCCACGAGCAGCTTCTGAGCACGAAGCTCTTTCTCCAACGATTCCCAGTCGCAGCCCTCTGGCAGCTCGATAGCGGTCACTGTCGGAGACGCTGCGCTCTCCTCGCCGTACAGCTTGAGCCCCAGCGTCTCCTGCACCTCATGACGCGCGAACGCGCTCACTTCGGCGTGTCGACGCGCCGCGGCTTCAATCCCTCCCGCCTTCTTGACGTTGTCACAGGCAATGAGAGCAGCACGGATGGCCTGCCAGTTGTGCGTGTACGGCAGCAGTCGTGGCTCCTGGAGGGCCGCGCGGTAGAACGGCCGCAGCGCATCGTAGCCGACGTATTTTACATCGTTGATGCGTAGCCAAGCCTTCTCGCTTACTGTCGTGAAGGCCAGCGCCGGGGGTCCCGACAACGCCTTGTGAGGGCCCAAGAGCCCCAAGTCGATCTTCCAAGCGTCCACATTGAGCGGCGCTCCGCCCGCACTGGACACGAAATCGACAAGGAAGAGGCCGTCCGTCGTATGGTTAGCCACCGTCTCCCCCACACCTTCCAGGTTGTTCAGCAGACCACTGGGCGTCTCGCAGTGCACTGCAGTCACCAGCTTGGGGTCGGAACGTCGGATCTCGGCACACAGAGCTTCCACGTCGATGCTCTTCCGCCAGTCACCCTTGACCACGCGGACGTCGGCGCCCAAGGCCCTGGCCATGTCCGCGAAGCCCTCGCCGAAGAGGCCATTGGCTGCACAGACCACCACGTCTCCGGGCCTGATGGTGCTCTTGAGGGCACCCCAAAGGGCCAGCATAGCCTCCCCCGACTGGATGGCCACGCTGCAGCTCTCGGCATGTAGAAATTGCTGCAGGTCCCGCTCCAAAGCCAGGTAGTCGTCCCAGAAGGACAGGTCCAGGTCCGAGGACCCGCAGGCCTGGCCAAGAGCTTCCAGCACATTGGGAAGCATCTGCGACGGCCCGGGCACGAGCTCCAGCATGCCGGACGAGTGTGTCATTTTCAGCCGTTACGGGGTCTGGATGCGCGCCGTGATTGGAGGAAAAGCGGAGTCAAGTCCATATTTTTTTTCCTAACACGAATTATTTTCCAGTCTTTTTTGGTTCCAGAGATCCTAGACCTCAAGAGTCGGCATGGCTTTCCTGTTGCTGCTGTCTGCGGCGGTGCTCGCAGCCTCCGTGTCCGCCGACCAAGCGCTCATCCTTTCCAAGTCCTCCTCCCCGTTATGGCACTCCACCGGCTCCTCCACGGCCTTCTCTGCCTCCGCAATGGCCGACCTGGCGCTCGACTCCATGGGTCTCGCTACCGGCCGCGTCTCCTCGCGCTCCGCCGCCCCCAGCCCGCTACAGGCCGACCTGTTCACGCACAGTGAAGCCTACGCTCTTCTTTTGCTGACCGATGCGCCGCTGGCCGCCCTGGACGCCGTGCTGGGTGGCACTCAAGCTTTCCACGAGCTGTACCCGACTAGCCCCGTCAACGCCAAAGTTCCGGTGGCTGTAGCCCAGCAGGTTAAAGCCAAGTACCCACAAGGTGTCCGCTGTGCCGGCAGTGAGGCCCTGTGTGCAGGTGTACAGACGCAAGCGCCCGTGAAGCTCGAGCTGGTGCAGAAGGTTCTCAATGGCAATGCCTTCTTGAGTGCCAGTGACGAGCAGGACGTGGCGTTTGCGCGCGAGCTGGCGCAGGTGCTGCAGCTTACGGCGGAGCTCAAGGAGAGCCGGGAAAAGGTGCTGTACGTGGTGGGGATCTCAGGACTGCAGGGGGAGAAGAAGTTGAAGGCCCAGCAGGCTGTGGCTACCACCGTGTCGGAGTTCCTGGCTCAGTTGATGAAGACGGGGGAGCTGGTGGCGGCCCAGGTGATGCAGGGACAGCTGCCCACGTCGGTGAAGCAGGTGGCTGCAATGGCCAGGAAGCTCGCGTCAGGGCTGGATGGAGACGAGGAGGAGGAGGAGGAAGAGGAGGAGGAGGACTTGGGGGCTGAGAGCGGCAGTGCGTGGGAGGACGACGACAACTCGACCACGACGAGCAACTCGACTGCGCCTGGCGCCGTGTCCATGCCCGATATCGCCGAGTACCAGATCATCCTGTGGACGTCGGTGCTGCTGGGCGTCATGCTGCTCATGGCGGTGCTGGCCATGGCCAACATGGACGCGGGGCGCGACAGTCTGCTCTACGCCAAGTTTATTGCGGACGTGAACGGACGCAAGACGAACTGACGAGCTGCGCAGCAGTAGGAGCTGCGGTCACGTGGGCGACCTTGAAAGCGGACCGCCTCGGCCATAGCGAGTAAACCTTAATATGCATCACCTTTTCTCTGGCTGGGCGTCGACTCTCCTGCTGCGTGAGATCTTTCAAGAGACTCTTCGGACGGAGAAGGCGCGATGCAGAGCCATCCACGCGACGAAGGTGATCGCCCGGAAGCTGGCGAGGAGGAACCGGGGCTCTCAACGCAACCAACTGCCGACGAAGGTGTGTGGCAAAAGACGTGCTGGTCTCGTGTTCACCTTGCGAGAAGGTAACAGTTTGAATCGTGGAAGAGCGTCGCTTAGTGGCGTTTCAAGCGACGTGTGCGCGGATGCGAGAGGTGCGTGGAGCCGCCGTGGAGGAACCCGCAACGAGTAGTTTAACCATCTCTGCGTTGGGCAGGATACGAAGCGCGAGCTTGCACGACTAGCGCAGCGTCGGGCAGACGTCCGAGCTCAGATCGGTGTCACGACGGCGACGATGGACCAGGTTTTCCACAGCTTCTTAACAGGTTTTTGCTGATGTTTCTCAAGCTAATTGGTTGTGGGTCAGTGGAAGCAGGAGCACCAGCGAATGCTCGACGGGGACAACTCGCAGTGACGTTGAGCACCCAGCCACCTCCCAAGACCCACGCTTAAATATAGTCAACTTTCGCGCGTGTTCTCTGTCTGTGGCTCATTTTTTGTGTCTTGTAGCCTGGTCAGAGATGTCTCCACGACAGCAGAATGAGCTGGACGCTGCTACCCAGAAGAAGATCCTCGACCTGTTCGATAATGAAGCGATCTGGGATGCTGACGACACTGACGGCTTCATCAGCCAAGTCTTCCAGGAACTCGAGGCTGTTGGGGCCAACGTCGTCGCTCTCAAAGACCAGGGCTGGAACTCGCTGCTTCATGTGGCCTCGCTCTGGAATCGCACCAAGATAATGGAGGAGCTTGTTCGGCGAGGGGCTCCGCTGAATGAAAAGAACAGGAACGGCCATACACCGTTGGACTTGGCGATGCACTGGGGGCACTTTGATCTCGGACAACAGCTCCAACACTACGGCGGCAAGCATACGTGTGAGAAGGAGCGTGACATCGCCATCTCTCAGCGAGATCTGGCGCAGCAGCAACTGAAGAACTGTGAGCTAGAGAACGCACACGCCATCACGTCGTTGAAGCAGGCCAAGCAAGAGCGCGAGCAATTGCGGATCGAGCGAGACCGCATGGTGGTGCTACGAGCTCAGGTGGTTGAAGACTGCACCTCTCTAGGCAGACAAGTGGACGCATTGCGAAGTGCGGTCGCCTCGCTTACAGAAGAGCGGGATACCCTGCAGATCCAAGCTGGCCAGCTTCAGAACGAGCTGGTGTGCGAGCAAACAGCCCGAAACAACGCTGTGCAGAGCTGGAAAATGGCGGAGAAGGTGCTCACGGAGCTGCAGCTGACGCAGGAAGAGTGTCGAGAACGCGAGGAAGAGGCGCTAAGGCTGCGAAACGAAGCGATTCAAGACCGAGACGTAGCGCGTGAACGTGCCAAGGAGGCGCAACTCGATCAGGGAATCGCAAAACTGAACCAGCTTGAGCTTGAGCGTGAGCGGGACCAGGCGATCGAGCGTTTACTTGCGGGTGAGGCCGAGATCGCCCATGATCAAGTCAAGTGGAGGAAGCGAATCGCCAAGACCGAGCTGGAACGCCGCAACATTCAGATCGAGATTGACCGACAGACTGAGATCTTGCGCTGCGAAAACACCAGGCTTGAGAAAACGGTGGCCACCCTCACTGTTGCCAACACAAAGCAGCGGGCAGACATCGAGCGAAGTCGGTTGGCCATCCTCGCTCTAGAAAAGCAGGTCAGTCGACAGCAGCAAGAGCTGGTGGCCGAGGCACAGCGTGGGTCGCAACTGCAAGTGCAAGTCGAATCTCTTCTTGAGGAGAGGAGGCTGGAGTACAAGACCTGGCGAGCTCAAATGGAAGCTAAACTACAGCAAGACTACTCGGATGGACTCAAAACCATGCTGGAAGCTGCCATCACGACGTGGAGAGCGCTGCAAACGTGCCAACAACTGATGACTACCTTCAGTGCGGCAGCTGAACCTAGTGCGGTATCACCTTTGCGCACTCCAGCTATCATGTCAGCCATTTTTCAAAGCCAGAGACCCCATACAAGTGCTGCAAGTATCACGTCTAAGACAGGATTTCTGCCATTTATTCAAGAAACATCGCTAGCGGGACTGCAAGAGTCAAACTCCGCTCCTGTGCTCTTCGAACCTTCTCGTCTTTCTGGCGTAACAGCAGATCAACCCGCAGTAGATTTCACGGACCACGAGCACACTATCAACAGCCACCGTGCACAAGCTGAAGCCACGCTACACAAGATCGGTCTTGGAGCAACATCGGAGCAGATTGTACAGCTGTGCGCTTTCGTCCAGAGCTTCCTGTCTGACATCGCTGCCTTCCTGGCAGCAAACTTGCAGCGTCTCAGGTTCGTCTTGCGAATGCATTTTAGGCTTGGTGTCGTGCTAACAAACCATTTTTTGTGGTAACGTCAGGAAGCGAGCGCAAGCCCAAGAGAAGATCATTGAGCGGAAAGGTGAGCTCATTCAGCGCTTCACACATCACCGCCAAGAGAAAGTCAGACGCCAAAATGCTGCTCGATTTCGCGAGTGTTCGGTGCGACCACAGCTCCAGTGAAACGTGGGGTGTTGCAGTTTTAACCAATCGGGAGCGACGCAGTGCAAAGTATCTTCGCTGCCATCCAGGGTTCTTAAATCCCATGTTTGTGAAAGCGCCTTGGGAGGGATATCAACTGTGGTGGGAGGTATTATGGAATATTCGTTTTTTATTATGGGCGTTTTGGAATATATGCGATGACAGGGGACTGTTATTTGATCTTTGTAGACGTATATTAGATCCAAGTTTGGCAAAACGATTGGCTCCTGCGCGTTGTTAGCGAGTGTGAGCGTTGGGTTCCAATCTGAGAGACAAACTCCATCTCCTCATTCTCATTTGACCACCATGGAGAGTATCAAGCGCCCTGGACGAAAGCGGGATCAAGCCTGGAGCGAAGTCGACGTCGCTGACGATGGCTACGTCTACTGTCTCCGCTGTGAGAGTGTAATTCACAAACTTGGTTACACTCACGTCGACCGCGTGAAGCGTCACCTGCGGGACACGTGCGCGAAGCGTCCTCGGCAGGAGGTCGTGACGTCGTATTTCCCTCCGGAGATCGATGCAGCCACACAGCACAAGTTCGACAAGCTGTTCGCCTTGTGGTTTTTCTGCACCGGTATGGCCTTTTACAAGGCTCAACATGCGACATGCACTGCGGTGTTTCGTTTGCTSCATCCTACGGTGACCATCCCCAGTCAGCACCAACTGCGCGGCCGACTCCTCGACGAATGCTACGAAGACTCCGTCACCCAGATGCGCGGGGTGCTAGCTCGACGACACTGCTCACTGGTGACAGATGGATGGACCGACATCAACGGACTCGCTGTCATCAACTACATGGCACTTTGCGGTAAGCACACGTTCTTTCTGGAGTCTGTCTACACGAGAAGCGCAAGTCACGATGCCACTTTTCTGTCTGGGGATATCTGGCGCGTCTTCGCTAAGTACGACTTTATCGACTTCGTGGCTGTCGTGACGGACAACACTTCAGCCAATCAGAGCGCGTG
>KV735557.1:7949-18790 GCA_000500225.2 Phytophthora pinifolia | reverse complement strand
CCAGACTGTTCTTGGCTTGGGACCAAGCGATTACTTCAACTGCAGCATCGCCCTCCCACATTTTCTCGTTGAAGTTCTAGCTTGGTCGACAAATGTAAGCACACCACAAGCGTGCCAGAAGGAAAAAAAAACACTGCACTCCTCGGCTCAAATGAACTCATCGATTGTTTTCTCGATCTTGTCAACATCGATCGTCAACGCTGCAAGAAACGATCGAGAGTCAACTGTACAAATCTGGTTCTTGTTGGTGGCGGCTGATGTGGCTCACTCTCGGCATGGTGCATGCGATTTCGCGCACCAATTGCACCTCGGCACCATCGTGACCCACACAAGCACTCAAATCCCTGGTACAACAAGCACACAAAATGCCATCAGCCAAGCCACAGCCGTCTGTCGATGCAGAAGCGCACCTCGCCGTTGACGGAATGAAAATTGTAGTCAAACGTTATCTCGTCACCGGCGATCACACGTTGGATCGCGAAACACCACAGCGCTCCTGGCCACGAACGCACCATTTTTCAACCTGGCAATTGGGGTCACATGAGTGGTTAACAAACCTCATGCGACCGCCAATTCGGGTAGCGTCGATGATTGTATCAGCATTGATTCGCATCATGTACAAGTGCCTTACGTCGCGATAGATCTACAGAATCCAGCGTTAGCATAACACTTCTTACTTCAAGACTCATTCCGTCCATAGTCATATTACCTGAGATCGTAGACCAGCGTCTACGCTTCCCAGTAACTCGCCCACGTACTCACCCACGAGGCTTCCTTCGTCAACGTCTTCCAGCGCGATCACGCCGAGGCCTTTGCGACCGCAATCTATCACGGCGGTYGCAAGTGTCGCGCCTTCCTGAAGCTGACGATTGCAGCATCGGTCGCCACAGGGACAGCTCTCAATAGCACACTCGAATCGCATCTGCCGTAAAAATACCCCAACAATATCTCATGCGCTGCTACACAACAGCGAAACACGTATACACGTCATGTACCGAGCGATTCAGACATCCCGCTTCGCATCCTCGCTCTGCGAGTTCATCAAGCTCGCACGTGCACACAGGAGCTTCATCCTGCAGCAACACCATGACACATTCTGTGAAACGCCACTCCAACGCGCGCCAAGCAAGTGCTTGAAGAGCAAAACACAGTCCAATAAACGGCTCACATTTGCAGGCACCAGCCAATCGCCACCTACGCACACATTTGCCTCGACGATGCGGACAGCCTTGAAAGATTGAGCGACAGCACCGGCCATCGCTCAGCGCTATAACGTCATACACGACGCGGTACGAATGAGCTTCACTTGTGAACGTTGTCGCACAGCTCACGCTCCCCCTGTTTGCGTGTTGTAGGAAGCAACAACGTTTTGGTCAGGCACGTGTCGTTCGACCGTGCTGCATTGCATTATCCTCTTCCCATACGCGAAGATACTGGCATGTTCGCTTCGTCTCGCTAAGCTCTCCACTCCCTCTCTTCCTTCTTTTCACAGCGACGGCACCAAACAAGCCCCACGTCCCTGAATTGATCTTCCCAGGGCGCCGCGTCCCTCGCAGCAGCCCCCATGGCTCGCTCAACAGCATCAARACTTTCATGTTCATGCCACCGCTTCTCGACGCACCACATAATTCATCTTTCCTGGCCGAGCTCCCTTCTCCCTCCCTTCAACACTGATGCCGCCGAAGAAGCAGCGCGAGAAAGATGCCACCACCAAGGCAGTACCAGACATTGGCAGTGCTCAATCGCCGCCGACAGCGGCCTACCAGTCGCCTCTGAAAAAGCTCAAGAGCGCCATCCAAAACCACAACCGCAAGGTTATCGACACCGTTGACGGCAAGTACTTCTCATCCCAGCGTGCGATGCACGTACTAACTAACCATGTTCTTGCTGTGACAGACCTGCGGGAGTTCATCACGCACATCGACGGCAAGGACAGGGACGTGTGCGCGTCCGTACGCATCAAAGCGCGGCTCCTCTGGATCGCATCCGACACGGTCGGCGGCCTGCACTTCTTGCGGATCTACTTCGGCGAATGCCAGGCGCCAGAACCCTTGAACGAGCAGCAACAGGTAAGCAACACAGCAGCGCTCCATCTGCAACGTCTCGCTACACTCATAAGTCATATCTACCTCAGGCCTTCCAGCAAGCACAACGTAACGACCCCTTCGAAACGAACCAGTTCCTCATCTCCGTCTCCCTACTTAAAGTGGACATTGACGACCCAAAGCTTCCTCGTCCAGAAGACGTGGTGATGATCACACCCTACAAGCTCAACGTCTACCGCAACTGCTGCCAAGTCGATGCCAAGCTCTACGGCCTCACTAAGATCAACATTCCATGAAGCTGCACCACATCGCGCCAACTGCCCTCGGAACATCCTTCTGCATGCACACAAGCATCGTCCGTCTTGCGCGCAGTCAATCAATCAGTCAGTCAGTCACTCATGCTTCTTAGCTCGCCGAGCGACCGTTCATTCAATATCCTATTGCTTTCTGTACATTGATCGCTTTTTCATCGACCTTTTCTCATTTCTCTAAAAATCTCGCATCCAACATTCGAACTACGCTCGCCAGGCTTCAGCCTGGGACCCCTTATAGTTCCCAAAGAGTCAACGTATTGAGACTCGTAGACGCACTGCCGTAGGGGGTAGGGCGCCACCAGACGAGAGGGCGGATTATGCTCGGTTTTTGTTGACTTGAGTTTAGTATGGTCGAGATGACTCGACATATATCGGTACAGTATCATAACTTAGCTGTGACCCGAAAACCGGGAATCGTGTTACGAATCGATTCGGTGAGGCAAAGCGCAAACAGCATCCTTTGAGTCCTGTCTCCCATTCGTGGGGACGCCACGAGCCACAAGCCACAGCCACAAAATGCCTTGTACATGTATCTGTACGCCTATCTATTGCGATGTCATGAAGGGGATGCTCGAGTGTTGAGCACCGACCGGCTCCGATGCAAGTTGCCCGTCTCAAGATGAAAAATACGATCCCCACCGCATCGAGGGTGCCAAGAGCTCCATAAGTACTCAAGGTCGCTTAAGCTAACGTGCTCCTGCGGATCTACAATGGCACGAAGCCAACCCAAACATTCTTCAGGTACCAGCTGGGAAGGTGGCAAAGCCCACGATGGTGTCAAGATCATCCGTACGGGATCCTTCCGATCTAGGATTTAACTGCAGCTCATTTCACAATACGCAAAATGGGGGGCGGATCTCTCTTCCAAGTGGGCGAGGATGTCGAGTTCTGGCGGGTGCTCGTACACTTGAGCATCCTGGCCGTCTGCCTCGTACTCCTGGAGAAGTCGTTGCACCGTATGGAGCACAAGTTCCCTCCGTCGAAAAAGTACCAGCACATGCTCAAGAAGGTTTACCGAGAGCTCATGGTGCTCGGCTTGCTCAGTCTCGGTCTCAAAATCCTCAAGGAAAACCCCGACATCGACAGCGACAGCAAGTCGATACTCGCGTTCCAGGTGGCCGACCTCACCATCTTCTTCTTGGCACTCACACTCATCGCGCAGTCCACGGTGGTGTTCATGCTGCTCCGCACCCAAAATGATCGAGCAGAACGCGCTGAGTTGATGAGGACTCAAGATCTGGTGAGTGCGATCAGCGAGTCCAAGACCGTCGAAGAACAGCCGCCTTCCTTCGTCCAAACACTGTTGTGCTGTGGCCGAGCAGCAAAGAAGCAGACAAGCATCAGGAAACTCGTCGAGCTGCGCCTGCTGCGACGTTTGTTTCTTCGTCGCTTCGGGTTTCCGCAGCTCTTTCCGTTCTCCAAGTACCTCAGTCGCGCTCAAGCGAACCAGATCTCGCACATGATCGAGGTGGAGCCGACGATGTGGGTGGTGCTGTTGCTCGTCGCGTGGGGCATCTGCGGCTTGCTTGGGCTTCTCCAGGCACTTGACATGGATATGCCCGAGCGCCAGGAGCTGGTCGAGGCGTTCGTGATGTTCGCGTGGATTCTGCTGCTGCTTCACCTCATGATCTTCCTCTACTTTCGCTCCTGCGTCAACTACCTCCTACGCGTCGCAGCCTTCAGTGACGACAACGCCGTCCTCACCGCAAGCTTGAGCGCGATCGCAAAAGAAGAAGACGAAGCGTGGCAAAACGAAGGGGCAGACAAGGCATTGGAGATCATGAGCAGCATCCAAGAGCAACACGAGGAGGTCGAATACCAGCGCATTCAGCGCCAGCGTAAGCTCCAGCACCCTAGGGGCCGTGCTGCAGCTTTCGTCTGCAAAGACACCAAGGCCTGTCAAAGCCTTAGCGGTGTCGTCCCGGGCTCGCCAACGATTGACATCCGCTTCTTCTCGTACAAGGCGTGGCACGTCTCCGTCATCATGCTGCTCGTCCTCAACGCGTTCTTCATCACTTTATTCGTCCAGTGCGCCGTGTACGATCTCGACGAGATCTACGAGGACTTCGGGACGCTCGCGACAGTCATGGTGCCGCTGCCGCTGGTGCTGAACGCGTTCTTCTTCCAGCGCCACATCTTCTACGATTTCGTCACCGTCAGCAGCACGATTCTCATCGACTCGCACACACTGAGCGACGTGGTGGAGAACTTCAGTGAGGTGGTGCACTTGCGCTCCGAGTTTGCGGCGTCCTTGAGCCAGCAGCTGCTGCAGAAAGAACTCACCATTGCTGATCTCCAGGCCGAGCTCAAGGCGCGAGATGCAACAAACTCCGGGTCTATCGAAGTCGACGACCTTCGCTCTGTGCTCTCAAAGGTTGGGGTCCGTCTGACGCGGTTCCGCTTCAACAGCGTCGTCAAGATGCTGTTCGAGCTGGAAGGCACGACGGTGGCGTACGCGCAGGTGGTTCGTCTCGTGGTGATGGCTCAGAGCGAGAACCTCGTCGAGAGCGTTACGGTCGGTCACCAACCAACGCATCCCCTTCTGCGGCCAAGCGTGATCATGTACGACCACGAAGGGCAGCCTAGCGTGCTCTCTCAGTCCAACTACAATCTGTACGGCTCGACGCGGCAGATGCCGTTACTTTCCCAGCCGAGTGTGGGCGCAGAGCCCTGCCCGGATGACTTCGTGAACATCCCAATGAGCAATTTCGTGCTACCTCCACTTTCACAGCGTGGCATCAATTTGAACGCAACCCAGACGCGGCAGTCGATGATGCGACGCCCCAGTGTGAGCTCACAAGCTTTCCATGACATGTTCAACCTCTCGAGACTCTCGGATGCGCGACTACGGGCGCACACCACGCACATTTAATTCGCTTCACCACTAGCGATTGCCAATTCACACTCGCAGGTAGTAAAACGACTTTGCCGTTTGGTTTTTGTGATCTCGTGTTCGTTTGAAGTGCTATGGAAACTGAGCTGACCAAGAGAACGAGACTGGGGAATCCATGCATTTGGCGTCATGTTGTTGTTGATCCTCATCACGCTCTTCGCGGAGTGCGCGTTCAACGACATGGATGAGGACTTTGCGACCGTGGTGTTGCCGCTGTCAATTCCGTCTTCTTGCAGCGCCACATCTTCGTCGCCAGCAACATCCTCCACATGGACTCGCATTCGCTCAGCGAAGTCGTGGAGAACTTCAGCGAAGTGGTGCAGCTGCGCTCCGAGTTCGCGACGTCGCTGCTGTAGCAACTCACACAGCAAGATCACGCGATCTCGGACCTTCAGGCCTAGCTCAAGCGCGCGACCGCACCAGCTCCTGTTTCGTCGACGTCGACGACCTCCGCGACGGCTGTCCAAGTTCAGCTTCCGTCTGACGCGCTGCCGCTTCGACAGTGCTCGAGGGCACCGAGGTTGCGTCATTCGTCACTTGGGGTACTCCAGATACTCTTATACGCGAAAGAAGAGCGGGCGATCCGTCCGCTACAGCAGAACGAATAGCCCTTTCCAATCATCTGAAAGTGATCAGCAAAGTACTGCTGCATGCATTGTGGCTCTTTAGGTTTCGTTCGCATAGTAAACTGCATCTTCTCCGCCAGCGACATGCCATCGGACCAAAAGTCTTGAAAGTCGTCTTCATCTGGCTTGATCCACTGTTTTGCCCTTGCTCGGGCCTCCAGGTTCAAACAACGCCTGTACGGACGCTCAACAGACCGGAAGCAAAGTACCTGACCTTCAAGATCGCAAAAGTCGTCTGGATATCATAGTTCGTCCCCGGTGCAAGTCTTGGACCTCGTGATCTCCACCTTTTCGGCAGCGCTTTACCTTGAAGAAGTATCGCATGCTGCGTGTTGTCTAACTTTCCAAACAATCGCTGTGGTCTCACGAATCGGTCCAAAATCTTCAAACGAAACTCGTTGCTGCTCTGGTCGTAGATAAAGCCGATCTGGAAATGGTGCAACGCATGCTCCAGAGGCTTGAAAAGCAGCAAACCGTTTCTCACATCGTCGACATCCGAGATTCCCATCCATTTCTCAGAGAGAAATTCGATGCTTCGGCGAATCAAATGAGACGCAATGACCAACTCCGACGGAAGAGCTGTGTCCAGCGGCATGCAGCGCAACTTGCCACTCCCCATGTTGCAATCGTACATCGCGCACAAAGTCGCCTTGAAATGATTGCTTCGCGCGGAGAAAGCACCCAGCAGTACGTGCTGCAAGAGTAATTCCTGAAGCTCGATCAACTGAGGATCAGCAGTGGAAGTTCCACCAAGACCTGAATCTCTTTGCGTCCAGACTGGAACTCGTCTCAAAGTAATCATCGTCATTGAGATTCCACGAAGAGAGCATCTCCTTGTACTCAGTGTCGATCTCGCCTTGCAAGAACTTCTTCACCGTGCGGTCGTTATTCCACGCCAAGTACAGCGTCAAGTCGCTCGCGTCAAACTGATAACGCTCGCTGTATCGTTTCTTCTCGAAGATAGCCTCCTGTAGCACGCTCACTTTTGCATCGCGTGCGATCTTCACGGGCAACACAGTTCCTTCGCCATACACCGCGCCGCTCTCTACAAAGTTCGAGACTGAGAAATGCTCGCCCAATTCATTTCTCAATACCAGCACCCTCTATAAGCGACTGGTCTCACATTTCAAATCTAGTGAAATGTGAGGGCATGTTCTTATAGAGGGTACAAATAGGGATTGAGAGAATGAATTGTGCGAGCAGTGGTGAATTTCTCATTCTCTTCGCAATAAGTACGTTTAAAAAAATAATGCACCGTTTTGCTTGCAACTTCCTCCGTTAGCGAAGCATACAGACAACGACTTACAAAGCCGGCAGACTAAAAAAGCCGGCATCAGGCAGATGCACAGACGGGTCTCTATACTACCGTCTTACCCCGTACCAGACGCCTAGGCGTTTAATTCGAACATTTTTTTATTTTTTGTTTGTCGCGTTCCCTCGATTTGAACACATGGTCAAATACAACGAACTCTTGTTGTCGGCATGCCTACGCCAACCATTTTCTTGAGCTCAACGAAAGCTGACTGTGTCATGAGTTCTATTTACAGCCTCTTCTCCGGTCATTCCGAATACCGCACTACTCAGGACTATCCAGCATGCCCTCCGACAAAAAGCGTTCCAGTTACAGCCTCAACTTCAAGCTGAGCGTCGCCACTGTCTACAAGCCCAATGTTCGAGGTTGTGGCTACCATGCGCTCGCTAAGAAGTTCAAAGTTACGACATCAATGGTCCGTGACTGGGTTAAGAACCTGGACAAACTACAACGAGCATCAAAAGACCGTCAGGTGGGCACACGGGTGGTGCAGCGCCTTCCTGGAGCTGGACGCAAGCCGGAGTATCAGGAGCTTGAACAAGAGCTCTATACCTGGGTCGTTAGTCGAAACGACAAAGGTTTGCGAGTCAAAGACAAACACATCCAGCTTCAAGCACTGAACATCTACCGCTCTTCGCTCAATGGCATTGACACGTCACTCCTGTCGTTTTCAGCCTCTTCGGGGTGGCTCAAACGATTCAAGGAACAACATAGCCGTGTTTCCCGGCGACAAACTGCCGCTCGAACCCTTCCGAGCGACGCAGAGAAGATCTGCCTCGAGTTCATTGAGAAGGCCCAGGCGCTCATCCAAGAGCACAACATCCACCCGAGCAACATAATCAACATGGATCAAGTCCCAAGGTACTTCGAGACAGAGCTCAAAAGTACAATTGCAACTCGTGGTAGCAGAGATGTGCTCCTTCGTAAGGGTGGCTCTAGCCACAAGCGATTCAAGGCGACGTTTGCGATTACAGCGGAGGGCCGGTTCTTGAAGCCTCACGTACTCTTTTCCAAGCTGAAGAAGAACCCCAAGGTCCCCAAGGGTATTCTCATCGACGTAAACCCCACCGGAACGTGGAACGACTCCATACTTCTCGAGCATGCAAAAGCCGTCATATGCAGCAGGAAGGAAACCCAGTTTTTCCGGCAGCCCGTGCTCTATATAATCGATTCCTACGCTTGCCATGTCACGCTGTTCAACAAGAAGCTGCTCCAACGGTACAACATTTTTGTGCTGCTGGTACCGCCCAATCTTACGAATCTTCTCCAACCACTGGACGTGGCAGTTAACCGGAGTTTCCAAGCTTTCTACACCGAAAAGTTCGACGACTACATCGGGAAAGCTCTTAGCGACACAGCTCTTCAAACAAAGGCAGGCAATCCAAAAGTGCCTTGCTATTTTCTCGTTTCCCAGTGTGTGTTGGATTGGATTGCTACCAAGAAAGCCGAGGAGATCCAGAAGGCCTTCCAGGTATGTGGCCTTGTCGGAAGCTCTCAATTCGACAAGTCTGAACTGCATCCACCGCTACGGGATCTGCTCTGCTCCAGCATCGACATGCACGATTGGTATCTCCGTTACCAGCACCTGGTGGATGAGAACGACGACAGGGAGGAGCTGATTCTCCACCCTCCAGTTTGGTATACATCCATTCTAGTTTGTTTTGCTGCCTTAGACACTCCCTCGCGAGTGGCATTGTGGACTACGTTACGGTGCTGACAAGCTACATGCAAGAGCTGGACGACCTCAACGGCCTGTTTGACGACGCATACATTGCCTCGCTTCGGAATGGAGAAACGGACGGTAGCGAGCTGGAGCTTTTTGCTGCTTCTCGGCTGCACTGCTGCAACATTCAGGTGAAAACACTCAACGAAGAGTCATATCGACGTACACGTACTCTGTTGAACACGCTACTCAAACGGTTAACATTGCACGCCTTGGGTCATACTACGCGTTGCAGGTCGATGGTATGTACATTTAATATACAAATGTAATCCCGAGGTGATCCGGGCCCCCTGCTCTTCTGGTTTTACTTTGCACAGTGCAATTGAACGCCCAGACTGTATATTCGAATACAGCGCCGAGTGTGCGGTCTATTTCTAATAGAACACCTAGGCGTCTGGTACGGGGTAAGACGGTAGGGCTACGAGAGGCTGGGATAGGGCGATCCGTCGAAAGTCCACAGCCGATAAATACACTGCAGCAAGCCCGCAACCGGTAAATACCAGTTCGCGGACGGACAGACACATATAATCCTGTGGTGGCTGGGCTATCAGCCTGTGCATCTAATTATATTCATTGACAACATGTAGCCACGCAGCTTGGCCTGCATAAATCAAATGGCGGCCGGTAAGAAATTTTCTGCTGCCGAAAAGCGGCTGGTGGTGAGAACCTATGAGTATATCCGCGCCAAGAAGGCTGCGGCGCCGCACCTATGGAAAGAATGATGTGCGCAATCACGTTCATGAGTGCTTGGGCTTCGCGAAGAGCACTATTTCTTTAATCTGGGCTGCCTAGAAACAGCACCACGACCCCAACTTCGGCTCGGTAGGGTTTGGAACGACATGTTGCTGTTATATAACAATTCTAACATTTCACTGGTCAAAATGTGATTTATGATAGATGGAAGGTATAAAAACATCTGGTCGACCACGAATGCTCGGGGAGAGTCTACACCCAATCGTTCGTGGGATTGCAACCACAATGAACAAAAGCGGCAAACCTGTAGCGGCGCCAAAATTGGCCAAGATTCTCAAGGAAGAACCCAACATCGTAATCTCTGTGAGTTTTTTGCGACGTGTACTCAGGCGAATGGGAATGATATTTATTAAAGGTAAATCTCGCTATATTGTGGTAGAATCGGCAACGAATGTTGCCTTTCGCGCGCAATATCTGCGGAAGAAGGTCGCGAATTTGAACCGAAGGAATTTCCCTCTGCGGCCCGAAGTCTTTTTAGACGAAACGTATTGCAATTTGCATCATTCAGCTCAACTATCGTGGGTAGATGATGACAAAGTGCGGTATATCAAGAACGGTCGCGGCCCAATGTAAAGAAATTGTGAAATTTACAATTAAAGTTTGTGGAATGCAAGGTTTTGTATTGTAGCCGTCGGCATCATTCGTCGCGAGAAGAATGGCATTGTTGGAGAACTTGTCAGTAGTTCACGTGAAATGTGGCAGTCAAACTTGAAGCGCAAGCACGATGATGATTATCACGGAAACGGAAACTTCAACACGGAGCTCTTCGAGAGGTGGTTTGAAAATCGGAGTGCAGAATTGGCAAACAATTATGGCCCGTGCAATATTCACATGAACGGCGCCAGTTATCACAAAAACCAGCTGAACCCCTAAGACCATCAAGCTTGCTATTCAGGAGTGACTACAAAACAACGGCTTGTTTCGTTTGTGTATTTGGCATGCCTACAAGACCTAATTAGTTTTATAGTTTTATGTGTACTTTTATAGAAATTTGGTATGACGAAGCTTACACAAAAGCCGAGCTAATGATGTTTGTTCGTGCGAACAAGCCGAAGGCTATCTACCGAGCTACTGAGATAGCCACGGTCCACGGTCACCTGCTGTACTACACGCCACCATATAACCCAAAGCTTCAGCCTATAGAGCTGATCTGGGCAAATATCAAAGGCCAGGTG
>AWVW02050624.1:0-16704 GCA_000500225.2 Phytophthora pinifolia | reverse complement strand
CCACGGCTGATAAAAAGGAGCTAATTCGCATTCTAGAATCGTACTTAGTCATTAACGCGCTGATAAAAACGGTCTAGAACAGCATAACGATTGTTAGGGTTGCCTGGGCAGAATTAGCACCCTGCCCGCCAAAATCCGTGAAAGGCACAATAGTAGTAGTGCTATTAGCACTACTATAGTCGGTATTTTACTACTGCTCTTCAAATTCTTATAGCCGTTCTTGTATAGGGTGCTGCGAGCCAGCTGTTGTTGGTACCCCCGACCCAGTGGAAAGAAAACGGGGAGGACTGCATTGACTTCCGCAGTGCTGCTCTCGTCGCCCTCCGCGTGCCGCCAGCCATGTACAAGTCCAAGTCCAAGAGCGGCAGCAAACTGTCCGAGAAGGACATGGAGCAGCACCGCGCGTACATGAAGAAGTACAAGATGCAGTCGAGCGACCTGGACAAGCACGAGATGCAGTACAAAGACTACTACGAGCTACTGGGCATCTCTCGCGACGCTACGCACACCGAGGTGAGTCCAATGCTGCTGAGCTGCCAGATAACGTATTTAGCTAATCGGGGAGATATCCGCTGTTGTGACATTAGATCCGCAAGGCCTACCGCATGCTGGCGCTCAAGTGCCACCCGGACAGGAAGCCGTCCGCAGAGAAGCTGGCCCAATGGGAGGGCGTGCCGGCGGCCTACGCGGTGTTGTCGAACCCGAACGACCGCACCGAGTACGATGCCACCCTGCCAACGCGCGACGCACTGGTCGAGTTCTACCGCGCCTACAACCCGGCCAAGCTGGACAGCGCCACCATCCAGACCATCATCGACGGCTGGTACGGCCGCGAGGTAGAGCTCTTCGAGATGCTCAATGCCAAGTACGAGGTGGCGCCGCACCAGGGTACGACCAAGAGTGTGCAGCGTGCAGCGGCCACGGCGGTCTCGCGCGAGAAGGCCCACAAGATTGCCATGGACAGCCTGATGTTCACGTCCAAGGACGCCGCGAACGCCGAGATCACTTGGACGGGCTCCATCGGCTCGGCCTTCTGCTGCAAGGGCGTGTTCTCGCGCATGTTCAGCACCAAGTACTACGAGGTGGACACGACCAGCCCGGGCTTCCTGGCGACCCACGGCGCGTCGGATACCCCTGGCCAGGCTATGTCCATGAACCTGGAGTCCCCTGCGACGCCCTCGCGACTATCGAAGCCCGTGAGCCCCGACTTCGAGCCGCCTGTTGCTGCTGAGAACCTGTCCACTGCGACGACGGCGGACGGATCGCCCCCCCACGGCGACGATAGCTGCGCAAGGACAGGCAACGACAATAGTGTATCTCCGCCGGCCCCGCGAGCTTCACAGTCGAACGTTGCAGCGGCGAGCTAAGCGAGATGCAGGTTGACGGCTGGTCCGTCCGTTCGCCTGGTTTTCACACATCCTTATTGGTGTCACGCAGATGCCGAATAAATTATCAATGCCCTCCTATACGCCTATGCTGCCGCGTGCGCTTCTTGCAAGCTAATGTAGCGTGTCGTCTTCTTTCAGTCGACAACGTCATCACGCAAAGTCTGCCAAGGGCTCCGCCGAGAGGGTGAGCGACCACGAGATGGCGGCGCCCTTGCTCCACTCGAGCTCCGCTTCCTTCATCCAGTCGTTCACCAAGCTGCTCTTCTTCAGGCTCTCTGGTGGGTACGCCTTTGAGGGCGTGTCTGTTGTGGGCGAGGCAATGGGCAGTTCGCCCTGCGAGTCGGTCAGTGCAGCCAGGTCCACGAACGCCGACGGGTCATTCCACTCGTCGGCGCTCAGTGGCGAGGGCGACCGGTACATCGACGCCGAGAAGCCTAGCATCCCGCTCAATGCATCCTTCAGTTCTTGGCTGTTGTCTTCGCCTTTCGCGCGCCGTTCCTCCTTGCTGCTGTCGCTATCATCGCGCGTAATGAGACTGGAGACGGGGGGCAACAAGACTGGCTTGGGTGTCGCTGTCGTCGCAGCAGTCGTGCTCTCGGCCTCCGCGGGTTCAGCGATGGCGGGGTGTGGCGTGATGCCATCCTTAGCGCTGTTGTTACCCGGTGAGGCTGCATCAGCAGCAGTGCTAGGCGTCGAGCTGGCGATGAGCTCCACCCTCTGCCCGATCTTCTTGGCGAACCTGCAGAACTCGTGGATCCAGTAATCCGCCTCAGCCGCCTTGAGCTCCTGGATGTTGAGGCTGGGCCCGAACTTGCAGCGGTACTGCAGGTGCCAGTAGTAGTGGTTGCGCAGGTTGGAGAGCTGCTTCTGCAGCTTGACGTGCAAGTTGTAGCAGTAGCTCTTCTGGCGCTGGAAGGAAAAGTTTTGTTTGCCGATGGCCTGGCCCGAATACTTCTTGGTCACGCGCAGCGGGTCGCACTGCAGCAGGTTGGCCATGAATACCCGCAGGTGCAGCCCGTCAAGCAGCGGAAGCGCGCCCAGCTGGAACTGCTTCATCATCATGTTGGCGTACTTGTGCTCGTCGATGCTCCACTTGCCCTTGCGTGGGCCAGAGTTCGAACGGCGCCTGCCCTCGCGGAACACGAACACGGCGGTGACGGGCTCGTCGCACAACTCGCAGTGCGTCGCTGGCCACGCGTAGATGCAGCGCGCGTGGAAGCGGTGGCCGCAGCCGTCCAGCTCCAGGATCGCCCCGCAGGACCTGCAGGCCTCACAGCGCGTCGAGTTGTCGCCGCTTGCTTCGTCGGTCGGGGCGGCAGCTTCATCCATTGTTGAGGAGTGCAGGCAAAATGAAAAGTGAGCGATTGAAGCATGCAATCGCAATGCGCCAATCTAAAAGATCTGGCTAGAGAACGTTCTCTAAATAGGCGCGTTTGATTGGATGATAGTAAGGCAGTTACTTTTGCGATGAGCATCATTCTACAACGTGCAAATTGCTCGAAGATGCTGCTGCGAGGATTCACCGTCTTTCCCTCATCTTTGCGGACTAGTACAGCGGCGACGCAAACAAGAAGTTCGATTGGACTTGAGCTGCTTCGTACGCTTTCATCTGCTACTGTTGCTGCTGCTGAGGCATGGATAGCAACCGCGTCGAACGGGGGTCAATTAGCAGCACCTTAGGCGTGGTGTTGGAAGTGGACATCACCACTCACATTACATGTGACTTTACTCGTTCAGATTGTGCAACCGCTCAATTACATCGAACACGGATGGCCGCGCGGTGGCGTCTTGGGTCAGGATCCACCTGCAGCAGAATGGCAACACACAATTCTCAATGCGACAGCAAGTCGGTGTGATGTGGGCAACGGGACGTACCGAATCAGATCGCAGAACTTGGGCGAGTAGGAGCAGTTCTTGGGGAACTTGATCGGGCCGATCACTGCCAGGTAAGTGCACTCGACGACGCGCACCACGCCAGAATCGTAGAAAGAGCATTCAAACGGCGAGTACCCGAACGCCATAGCGTACAACAAACAACCCAGCGACCATACATCCGTGGCACTGGTAATATGTGTGTTGTCCGGAACGTCGTACAGTTCTAACAGCAGCAATGAATAACATCTGCTCGTTAGTCCTACACGTAGTAGAAGGTTGAAATGTATCACCCGAAGGCAGTTAACTCGTACCTGGTGCGCGATACGCCATCGAACTCTGTTGTGCAGCGTGCTCTTGCAGTAATAGAGCATCAGAGCGCCTGGATATCGTGACGTCCGCTGTGGTAGAGGAGCCGAAATCTGTCAGCAACGGCTCGCCGTCGTCTGACAGCATGACATTCTCCGGCTAAAAAGAGGAACAGTCTATCAGTAGAACGCCTCAGAAAGCACAGCACAGCACAAGACGCCAGTTACCTTTATATCACGATGCGCGAGTGGGGGTGACTTGGAGTGCAGCTCCGCGACGGCCCGACAAATCTCCAGAAACATATCGAGAATCTGCGCCTCCGGGATACGTACATCTTGGCTACCAAAATGAACCCGATTAGTAGCCAACGAGAGACCGACCCACTCCACCCAACTGCAATCCTCCTACCTGATCGCATTGTTAATCATCTCACGCAGCGTTCCATTCTGTGTCCATCGGCAAAGAAGGTCAGTCTCTCGATGCATTTGCAGTTCCAAGCCGGCGCTCGCACCTCCATAAAGGGGAAGAGCAGGTAATACTCGAACGTCTCGCGTGCAGTGGACACCACCGCGTAATCGCTGAGCGGCATGATATTGGGGTGCGTGAAGGCCTTGTGCGCCTGGATCTCCGCCTTCGCCATCTGCACCTGCTCGTCTGTCTGGCAAAAAATCTTCTTGAGCGCGAAGGCCTCGCCCGCGTGCGTGTCCCTCGCCTTGTACACGAAGGAGAAGCCTCCCTGCGCAATCTCTGACCCCACCACGACTCTGCAATACCAGCACAAACAACAGAGTCAGTCAGCGAAAGGAGGAAGACGAAGCTCAAACTCACGTACATTCGGCCGCTCTGCATGCGGATAGACTGCGAGTAGCCCAGACACGACAGCAGTCGCTGCGTAGCGTAGAAAGGGAAGAAGGTGACGGCGGAGCAGATGCGCCCCGAAGTTGCGGCGGGCGAGTGCCGCGTCACCGGCAAGAACGCCTCCTTCTCGGCCATAGTGCGAATCCAGTATGATGATGCAAATCGTTGTGGTAAGCTTTCCGAGTCAAAGGGCCGGTCTAACACCACGCGGAAACATTAGCGATGCAAAGCAGGACCAGTCAGTCGTCAATGAGAGGAGTGCATGTACAGTTGAGGCGAGTTGTCAGGAGCGGGCGGGGCTCGCTCAGTACAGCAGCAGCTGCTGCGGTCGAGGAGGTGCCGATCGTGCGCAGGAAGAGCGTGCTGGTGGACGGCAACAATGCGCTCTACCACTTCTACGACCCGCTGAGCACCGCCGAGAAGTACGCCTGTAGCAGGCACACGCTCAGCTAATGCTTTGCTGGGCATTAACGTGTTCATGTTGCTCTGTATGCGCAGGGACGGAGTGAAGACAGGCGCCGTCGAAGGTGTGCTGCGGCTTTTGCAAAGGATGGACAAGACGCACGCGCCCGAGCACATTTCGGTGGTGTTCGACTCGAGGCAGCGCCCCACCACCCGCAGGATCATGCAGCCGAGCTACAAGACCAACCGGGGCCCGACGCCGCAGTCGCTCACGCCGCAGTTCGCGCTCGCCAAGGCGGCGATGAGTGCAGCGGGTGTGAACACCATTGAGCGCCCGGGGATGGAGGCCGACGATGTCATCGCCTCCTACTCAAGGCAGTTAACGGCCGCGGGCTTCGATGTGCTGCTCATTTCCAACGACAACGACTTCCTGCAGCTCGTGTGTGACGGCAGCAGCAAGGACGCTGGAATGGCGGACAGCGATGGCGGCGAGTCGGCCGCCGTGAAGCTCTACCAGCCGTCCAAGCGGCGGTACATCCGCGAGCGCAACTTGAGACGAAGGTTCGGGCTGCCGCCTCGACTGCTCCCCGACTTCCACGCGCTCTGCGGTCACCAGTGGAAAAAGCTCCCGAGGGTGGACGACGTGACTGACGAGGTGGCCGTGCAGTTGCTCACGCAGTACGGTGGGCTGTACCCTCTGCTGCGGCAGCTCGACACCGTGGAGAATCCGGTCCTGCGCCGCACACTCAAGCAGAACATCACCTCGATCGAGTCCTCCTACAGCATGGTCAAGCTCATCGACTCGGTCGCGCTGCCCATCGCGATTGAGAAGCTGCATCGGCCGCAGCTCAGCTAGACGCTCTCGCTCTCGTCATGGCACCTCTTCACAGCCAGCGCAAACGACTACATGTAGATATCCATAGACAAAAGGTGGAAAAGCACATTAGAGAGCATCACACACGAGGCCACGAGGCCACGTGAGCCCGGGGCCTATTCAAGCATCGACTTTCATCTCCTCTGCCTCGTCGGGGTCCTCCTTCTTGATGACTAGCTTGCGCTCAACGTTCCCGGTAGCTTCGTGTGCGACTTGAACTGGGATCGCCGACTTCATTTCCGAGTCGTCCGAGTCGGAGCTAGCGCTCTGCTGGCCACCTCCCCGAGTCTCCTTGCTCTTCATTTTAATCAGATCGAGGCGCTCTTTTGCTCGGCGGTTGGAGAACCACGTCTTGATCTGTTGCTTCGTCACGCTGGGTGCGTTTGCAGAGTGCTCGTCAGTGTGATCGTCTTGGTTCAGCACCTTCTGCAGCTCCTCCAGTCGCTCCGCAGTCGGCTGGGGGTTCTTTTCGTACTCTTCGATGATTGTGGCGAGCTGCTTCACGTTGAAGATCCGCCCTGCTTGTATGGTTCCGGCCGAGTCGTCGCCTAAGGCTTCTTGGCTCATTTCCGAGGGAGACACGAATATTGCAGGCTGGGCACTGGATATCTCCTCCGTTTTGGGTCTCTTGACGCCATAACTGTCATCAGTCAGGGACGCTTTGCGCTTCGAGCCCGAGCCACCGGGAGTGGGCGTCGAGGCCTTCGACTTGGGACGCGCCTTGAATCCCTTTTCAGACTTGTCGTCGTCCGACTCGGTGTCGCTGGAGCTCGAAGAGCTCAAGGCGACATCCTCGAGGTGCAGATCCGCACTACTCAGCGCCTGGGGAGGTTGGTTCGCCGACCGCCGCTTGTAGAACCAGCACCGGATCTGCTTGTAGTCAATCGATCGCTGCGCAGCGTCGCTTGACGGGTCCAGAGAGGCGATACCATTCAGCCGAGCCGCAATCTTGTCCAGCTTTTTCTTGCTCGGTGTGTCCTCCTTGTGGAAATACTTCTCCAGCTTCACCAGCTGAGCCAGCGAGAACTTGACACGCGGTCGTCGCGACTCGGGCGAAGGTGTGGGGCCTGAGCTCGGTGAGGATCCGGGCGTGCCAGGTAACGATTCCGTGTCCACACTTAGCAGCAGCGAGCGCGGTTTCTCTTTCCGCTTCTTTCCACTGCTCGTCTCTCCAGTCATCGCGGCCACGACGCTCGGGGCGTCCCCATGCTCCACAATCGATTGAAACTCCTCCTGAAGCTTCATGGTCTGTCGTACAAGTTCTTTGTTGTCCTTGTGCGCTATCAGCACCAACTCGAGCTGCCGCTGGAGACCTGATTCAATCAAGACAGCACGCGGGATGATAAGCGATAAAAGCAACTCAATAAGGTCGGTGAGTTCCTCGGCAGGCGCGTCTTCCTCGATCAGCTTGAGCATTTTCAGCTTGATGTGCGATACTTCTTCTTTGCCCAGCGGCTTCGACGGCCCCGTGCGCGCATTCTTGTACGGAACGTGCAGTCTTTCTCGCGCGCGCTCGATTGCTGCCGTACGAAGCGCCTTCGTTTCYTCCTCGTTTTTGCCAGCATCGCGAGCATCCTTGATCGCCTTCCTTACCGAAGCAACRTAGTCGATTCGAATMCGCTTCTTCTGCATGCTGGATCCAGCAGAGCTCGAGKGCTTGAAGCTATCAGTCGCGTCCTTGCCGGGGTAAGCCAATCCACTGCTGGCTCTTGCTGCGCCAGACGGACTTGACTTYGGAGCTCGGCCATGCATGGGCTGGTCGGCAGTGTTCGCGATCAGAGCCATGTCTGCTTCGTCGACAACATGGCCTGATCCTTGGCCATTCTCTCGCATCCGTGACACTCGCGCCTCGAGCACTTCCTTTGCCTCGTCGATGTAAGCAGCCTTCATCTTCTTGACGCTGTCTGCGTCCATGTCGGTCGTCGAAATGTCTTTCATCTTTAACCGCATGTAGTCAAGGCGCTCCTTGGCACGCCGGTTGTCGAACCAGATGCGGATCTGCTTCACAGAGATCCCCTCAGGCTGTAGCTCCGGGTCCGCGTAGTCCGGGCAATTAATAATGCGGTACATCGAGTGGATTTCACTGGACTCGGGCCGAGATGACCGCTGGTACCACTCCTCCAGCTTTTGAATCTGTCGCGACGAGTACAAGCGGCTTGCACCGCTCTTTCCCTTTGAGCCCGATGCGGATCGACCTGCCGTTCCCGTGGCGCCTTGCGATTTCCTGGTGCCACTGCTCGACGCTGGTTTGCTCTGGTTGGGCGTTGCCTTCACCTCCTTGATGAAATCTACCTCAAACTGGATGCCAGCAACCTGTACTTGTTCTAGAAGCTGCTTCAAAGAGTCCAGGCCGTTGTGAACACGGCGCAGCAGAACATCTTTCTCTGAGACTGCCGAGGAAGCAGCATTACCATTGCTGCCTCCAGCGTGAAGAGTGCCGTCGTTTGTAGCAACAATCTGAGACGAAGCGGCGGAAGACGCGTGGGTCGAAGAAGACGCAGGGACCAGCAGGAACGGTGGTGGCGGCGGGGAAGACGCTTGCTGCTGCTTGGAGTGGCCGTTGTTGTCGGTGCTTCCAACGTAGATGTTGCCGTGCGTTGGGTGTTCCAGCCAACTGGGGCCCATGACGCTGTTAATCTCCTTGGTGAGGGACTGCGTAATGTGCAGCATCTCCCCCGTTTGCTCCAGTATCGTGGCGTTGATGTTTTTGCCGCCACGCAGTGCGAGATCCGTCAAGCGCTGCACCTCCGTCTCCGCGGCGCCACCCGTTAAGCCACCCGCGACTCCTGACTTGTCATCATTGGCACGAGTTGTCGAGGATGCCCTTGAACCCCGACTGCGTTGCTGCTTGCGTGGCGTGCTGGTGGGTGGTTTCTCCGCTGCCGCGCTCTTGGCAGCCGGCTCGCACTCTGGGCAATACCATTGACGGGTGGAGCCCGACACCACCTTGGCAAACTGCTGGCGGAAGCAGCTCGAGTGATACATACTCTTGCACTGCACGCACAGTAGCGCGCGTCGGCCATTGCGTGGCTCGTGACAGACTTCGCACTCTTTGCGCGCCACAGTGCTGCGCCGCGCTGAGATGATCGCGTCGACGTTCGACGTGCCCGACTTGAGCGTCAACGTCGTGAAGTCGTCCACGTGCTGATAGCTGGCGTTGCTGGGGCTGGGCGACGGCGCGCGGGTCGAGGCCATCTCGGAGGCCGAGTCCGTCTCGCTGTGCGCCGGCGTCTTCTTCTGGCTCTTATCATCGATCGACGGGGGCGCGATAGTAGGGGGTGCCGGGCTCTTAGGCGGGTCCTCGTCGTCCTCGTCGGTCTCCGAGCGTCTCGGGGTGGCTGTGCTGTCCAGGTCGTCATCGGACGGCGCGTTGAGCGACTCGTCGTCGTCCTTCTCCACCTGCACGCCTCCCTCCTCTTCTTCCACGTCCTCCTCCTCGCCCGTCAAGGGTATGCGCTTCACTGGTACGTGGGGCGGTGGTGGGACGAAATCCTCGACTAGCACGGGCGGCGGCGGAGGAGGAGTCTGCCTCGAGTCGCTCTTGCTGGGCGCCACGTCCTCGTCGTCGTCGTCTGAGGCATCGTCATCGTCCGAGGCCGACTGGAGGTTGCTTTTGTACACCAGCAGCGCCTTCTTGCGCTCTGTGGCGTCGTCCAGCGCCGTCTTATCCTCCATCTCCACGTCTGCCATGAGTCGCTCGCGCTCGCTTCGTGTTGTGGCCCTGAGCCTCTTGCGTTTAAGTCCGATGTAACAATCGCACTTAAGACATCGTCATACGGTGCCTTTATTATTAGATTATCTGATGTTTTGTGCTAAGTTAGCACTGCTAACGGTCACAGAGCGGTAAATTTATGCAAATACAATTTGAAAGTGAGTCGACCTTATAAAAACGGGAATGTGTATAAACTGCTGGAATTCAATAAAAGAAGCAGTTATTTTTTTATGGATTATATAGCGTTTGACAAGATAAAGTCTTAAATGATAGTCCGCTCCAGAAATATTGTCAAGTTCAATTGTCCTCTTCTTGATCTAGATTTAACTATGGTCGACAGCGACCGGAGCGGGTAGAAACGAAGTGAGCACTTGATGCTTCGGGGAAGTCTTCCCTCCCGAGCAAGCTTGGATTTCGACATGTGACGAATCTTGAACGTGTTGTCTCCGCCTTCAGCAACACAGTCATCCATAATGCACTGTAGCGTTAGGAACCCTGCGTTCAGGTTTGCCGGTGGAAATTCGTCGAAGGCCACCTTCACATTCTCAACCAGCTCGTCCAGTGTACGGGCAGTCATGCGCTGATGGCGCGCCTGGAGGGTGTTGAAAACCACTAGGTCCAGCACGTTCATGTCGGGGCTATTAAGCGGGTGAAATTGCAACTGGACATTGCATCCGGCTGTGCCCTGTTGCAGGCCGATGCCGAACGGCAAGGAGCGAGTGATCGCTTTCCAATCGCGCCAGCTGAAGGCGGCCCAAAAGAACTATCCGGTCCACGGTAAGGAGCTTCTCGCGATGAAGTACGCACTCGTGAAGTTCCGGGTTCATCTCCTAGGGAGCAAACCCTTTGTGATCTACACAGATCATGCGTCCTTGCGGACAGCGACATCGTCGCCCCACCTTTCGCAGCGTATGACAAGGTGGCTCTCCTTATTCGCAGAGTATAACTTCACCGTGGAATACAAGCCGGGGAAGCAGAATGTCCTGGCGGACGCGCTCTCCCGGCGTCCGGACTATGAGCTGGCGCACGTTGCGTATCTCGAGTCTCCGCTCCACGATCTGCTGCGCGAGGCGTATAGCGACGAGGATGATCTTTCAGGTCTGGTAGAGGCGTTGAAGACGCCAGCTTTGTCGGCAAAGCTCACCGCCCGGCAGCGTTCCCGATTGCATCACTACTCCATGACCGATGGCCTTCTCTACTATCAAGTAGGAACCCCGTCTTGTCATTCCTAACGACGAGGACTTGCGTCATCGAGTCCTCTACGAGGCACATGACAAGCCGCTGAGGTCACCTGGGTCGTGAGAAGGTCAGTGGCGTGCAACTTCTGGTGATCTCAAATGTACCCAGACATGCGACACGTGTCAGCACGTAAAGCCAGCTCCCTCTTCTTCAGCACCGATGAGCTTGACGGTTCCGGCGGATTGTTGGCGCTCGGTGAGCAGGGTTCATCTTTGAACTCCCGACGGACACGCGAGGCCACACCGGTATTCTGGTTTTTGTATGTCGCCTGAGGAAGACGGTTCGACTCGCCGCGGTCAAGAAGAGCTTGACGGCGCCGCATGCGGCTCAGCACTTTGTCGACAACGTCTTTCGCCACCATGGCCTCCCTTTTTCGTGAGCGATTGGGACCGCCGCTTTGTGTCGCGTTTTTGGACACACTTATTCCGTCTTCTCGGAACATGTCCACTTCGGACCATCCACAGGCCGACGGTCAAACTGAGAGTTTAAACCGCATGTTGGAAGACGTGCTACGTAGCGTCTGTGCCGACGAGTCCACGGAGTGGAGTACGACGCTTCCCCAAGTGGAGTTTGCCTTAAAAAATAATGCGGTGCATGCTTCGACGGACTTCACTCCGTTCTATGTCAACGGCCTGCGGCATCCGCGCACGCCGTTATCGTTGCCACCGCCTTCGAATTTGGATGGGGGAGAGGCTATCGCCGACGATTCGCGTGGCCTCAAAGGCCTTCGACCATCCGTCAAACGGAACTTGCTCTCCTTATCGAGACGGGTGAAGCCATACGCCGCCGCGTCCGGGACGCGATGGCGACAGCGCAAGACAAACAGAAGGAAAACAGTAGTCGCCAGGGGCGTCCGAACACACATGTGTTTGGGACCAAGTCATCTTAAACGCTAAGAATCTTCCTATGCAGGCGGTCACCGCCGTGGGCAGCACGAATCTCCGACCGCGTTTTGTGGGACCGTTCACAGTCATCGGCGTCCACGGTAACGCAAATACGCTGGACCTGTCGTCGGCCATGCCACGGATCCAACGTTTTACGTCGGCCTGCTCAAGCCTTATCGCCCGGTGGAGGCGGATGACTCGAAGAGTCCGGCGCGCCCGAGTATTGGCGAAAGGCGTTCGCCATCATCCGAGTCCAGTCCGCTTGAGAGAGGGCTGGGACAGCCGGAACGGCCGGCGCAGGCGCCGCAGCCAGAGGAACACGCTGCTCCAAGGAAGCCACGCGGCTGTAGAGATGCCGAATCCAGATGCTCCCGAAGGGCCTTGTGATCATGATCAAGATCACATTCGCCCTGCGCACAGCGCGCATGAAGGCGGTGCTGCTCCTGGCCAAAACGACTTGCAGGACCTGCACGCTGTGCTTCAGTTGCTCCAAGTCAGGAAGCACGCTCCGTTCGGAGGCCACCATCGCTTCGACGGCTTGCGACGCCGCAGCGCAGCCACGTCTACCCGTTGTGACCCGAGGAGTCGCTGACAACCCTCGACGGCGTCGAGAAGAGGCTCCCGAGCCGGCGAGCGTCCCCCTCCCGCGCTGATCGGAAATGAGGGCGCCCCGTACTTCCACGTTGAGAAGATACTGAAGCGCCGCTGACATATCGGCCACTGCCAGTATCTGGTGAAGAGGCGTGGCTATCCCGAGGCTCAAAGCACGTGGGAGCCTGAAAGTCGCCTCGCGGAGGACTGCGCCGATATCGTTGATGCTTATGAGCGCTTCCACGGAGTCGGTCGGCTTAACACGCCCTAGAATGCTCACAGGTTCCACTGTCGAGACTTCGACACCTTCGCAATAACCTCATCGAGGAATTCTTGGGGCAGAGGCAAAGCCCGGGAGTCCCATCGTTGCCGATCCCAAACTCGATCAGCCTTCTTCTTTGCCATGCGGAAGCGGAGTCGTCGCAGGACGAGCCAGTCCAAGCGGTGCGGCGACCGCCGAGAGAAAGTCGAATCCCTGTATGCGATCCAGCCTTGGGAGGTCCTCGACGTGGCGTCGTTGACTCCTCTAACCTTCGACCCGGTGAGAGCACCTCGCTTAGCCGCACGCTTGGATGAGCGCAAATTGGTTGAGTCAGAGCATCGTCACTTCTTGGAGTCCAACTGCTGGATCGGTCTTATCTGCGGCAAACCACTTCACCACAATCATGGCGATCAAAAGCGTCGACGACGTCAGGGCATTCTTGCCGCAGAGGTAGCTCAAACTCCCACGAGTTCTCTGAGTGGGGATACCCTCTCCACTTCACCAGATACTGGTATTGCTCCTTGCAGCGGCATCGGGCTAGCAGCCTGTCCACATGGTAGAGGAGACCACCTTGCTCGTCGAGCAGCGCAGCGGGTGGTCTAACCTGAGGCTGGCCACTCACCGACGGTGTCGAGCTCTCGTCGAGAGATGGCTGCGTTGCCTCAGGCGCTACCAAGTCTTGGCGTTGTTGCCAGCTCGTCTGAGCTCATATGACTTGGGTCGTGGTACAGCTTGAGCAGGTCCACGTAGAACGTAGGATGCGTCTGCATCTTCTTGGGAAGGTTGAGCGTGTATGCTAGCCCCCTCTTGGCCACGACGGTGAACTGTCCGACGAAGCTCGGACGCAACTTGGTCTTGAAGACCGAAGATACTGCGTGTGTAGGTAGGTACTTTGCATTCAATAAAACCAGGTCGCCGACCTCAAAGCTTTCAACATTGCCTCTGCCCCTGGTATCAGCCTGTTCCTATTACTTGTCCTGGCTCTCAGCCATAGCTGTCGAAGGACACTCAGACGTGTTGACAGAAATTTACCAACCTGTTGACGAACAGTGAGAGGGCTGACATCAGCAAGCCGATCGGCTATCTCTCCCCCACCAAGCCCAGAACCACGCCGTGGTAGCGTCAACAGGGACGCGTGGGTGAATGAGACCGTTCACGTAGAACGGAGTATAGCCGGTTGAGGCATGCACAGCGTTATCCAACGCAAACTCACCGAGAGGAAGCATGGCGCTCCAACACTTCGGCGATTCAGCGCAAATGCTACGGAGAATGTCCTCGACAACGCGGTTGATGGGCTCCGTTTGACTGTCGGTCTCGCTATCGACATGGCCAGCCTGATGCCGAGCACCTTAAAGACAGCGTCCTGAACCTTCCCATTGAAGCGGGGGTAAGTACCATACGTTTTGCTGCCGAAGCCTGCTTCCTTCCACCAACCACGCTGTTCCGAGAACTTCGCATTGGCAAGCTCTGAGTAGAGACGTCGTACGCCAAGTCGACGCTGACGGAGGAGAACAAGACGAAGCGGATTGATTTCAGCGTGAGCCAGAGACGCATCGCTTTCGCGACATGACGTG
The DNA here is from genome assembly GCA_000500225.2 of Phytophthora pinifolia. Classification (NCBI taxonomy): domain Eukaryota; phylum Oomycota; class Peronosporomycetes; order Peronosporales; family Peronosporaceae; genus Phytophthora; species Phytophthora pinifolia. The sequence continues at coordinate 2,739 of AWVW02050624.1, read as the reverse complement.
GTCCACGGCGACGAAAATATGTTCAACTTCAGCAAGGTCAAGATCCGTTGTGTGTTGCTACCCGATGAGCCCAAGCCTGTCATCAGACTCAAAAGCAAGCGGCATATTCCGAAGGTAATGGTGCTGGCGCATGCGGCACGCCATCTCGGCAAGTACCTGGCTAGTGATGCTACGACTATGCGCAAGCCAAGCGCGTGCTGCGGTACTTGAAGGCGACGTGCGACTACGGCCTCGTCATGGACGTGCAGCCCGGCACAACGGCGAAAGTGACTGCCTACTCTGACGCTGATTACGCCAGCGATCTGTGGACCGACGGAGCATCAGCGGCTACGTCACTATGCTGGACGGCAACGTCATTTCGTACGCCTCCAGGAAGCAAGAGATCAACGCGCTCAGCACCTGCGAAGCTGAGTACGTGGCAATGTCTGAAGCGACCAAGGACCTCATGTGGCTTGCTAGCTTTTGCGAGGAGCTACGCTGGCGGCATCTGCTGCCACTACTGCTGGGTGACAACCAGGGAGCCATTGCCTTGACGGCGAAGCCTGAGAAGCACTCAAAGTCGAAGCATATCGACAACAAGTACCACATGGTGCGTCGGAACGTGGAGCTCAAGCGGCTCGCAACGCAACACATCGGTGTGAAGTCCGGACTGCCATGAAGGTGCTGCCTATCGTGGACAGCGAGGCTGTCCCCACTTGCGTGGCGTCTACTGCGGCGGCTCCTGCTGCTGCGGTACGCCGCAACTAACTGCGATAAGGACAAGGACGAGTGTGTCGAGTGGGAGTGCTGTTTGCTGCGCGAACTGCCGCGGGCTGTTGCTGCTACACTCCGCGACACAATATATCACCCGGGGTCGTTTGGGACTGTAACTCGGTGAATTTTTCGAGCTAGCCGGTGCTGTTTAGATATGTTGCTTCTGCTGTTAGTAGCAATGTGAGGTTTGTGCTAACGCGCGCAATTTCGCGGCCTGCGGCGTACCTCCCATACAACTTTCCGCTTTTGTATGCGCGACACATTAAATCATCCATGCACTCCATACTAAAACCAAGTATAACAAAATGCATGTCAAAATCAGTAGTGAGTCTTGTTACCCTTTTTATCCAGTACTTCGACACAGCGGCGTGGCATCCTCTAGCCCGGTTGAGGCCGTGTTGACGGCGAGGGCTCGCCTGACTTCCGTCCATAAGTCCACGAGCTCGCAGAGTCGAGCGTCAGCGGTAGCGTTGCCGGAACCTTGCTCATGAAGTGCGCTGAGCCTCTGCGAGGCAGTCTTATTGGCCGGAGTAGCCTTGGCGGACTTGGTCATGCTGCGAGGGCGAGGCGGCTTGCGTCGTTGGTGGTGGATTGTCGAATGGGGACCCCTGAGGTCGAATACGTTTGGTGGGATACGGTCGAGGTCGCCAACTGTCAAAGCGCTGAGCGACGGGGCCTCCCGTTGATTTGGAGCGTTTCCCGGAATTTGATCCTTAGAGACGAATGACCGTTACGGGTTGACAAGGATTGGCATTGGCCATAGCGAGCAACCGTTGTTGAGTCTGCGGCGCGTGTCGCTTGCTCCGTGGTTACACTACAAGTGTTGGGTGGTGTCGAAGGTCTTCACCGCGGCTGTTGACTCGCAAGAGAAGACAAGTAGGAGGGAGCGACGGACGCGAGCGTTGTCATGACGGTTGAGGACATCAGAGACTGGAAAAATAGGAAGAAACCGGTGCGGAGGAGCGTGAGAATGGTCGAAGGACTCGGCCCGAGGCGCTTTCCCCAAGACTGGTGAAGTGAGAAGGACTTGTGGCGCTCTGAACGGCGCATGCGCGCCGTCCTGGTGTTCATTCTCGTATTGGAAAAGGAGAGATCACGGTGATGCAGATGGAAGCGTTGCTGGAGTCGTTGGCCGACTTGGTGATGGCAGTAGTCGCTGGCGTGCGGATGGGCGCGCTACACTGGCCGGTAGTGCTCTGGTTGGTGTGCGGAGCTACGCTTTGGAGCGTGACGTCACCTCTACGCGATCTGAGGGCGCAAGTGTACTGTGCGGTGAGCTACACGCTCTACAACTGGTCTGAACTGGCCAAGGCGTGCCTCAAGAGGTACCGAAGCTACGCGCGGACCACTACGGTGAAAGAGTTGTCTTTTGGTGAGAAGATGTGGCGGCTGAGCGAGGCTTTGCTGGCCACTCCAATGGTGATCCTTCGGGTGCGTAACGAGCACGAGGAGGGCTTCGGACGGCTGCTGTATAAGTGGCTAGACGCTTTCCATGCGTTCTGGTGCGTGTACTTGCCGGAGATGACGGCCTTTGTGAGGCTGTCTATCGCCAAGTACCGGAAGGGCCTGCGTCTCGAGAGTTGGCGAACGGTGCAGCGTGGCATGGCCTTGGCGCGCCTACTGCTGACGCTAGCTTCGCTGATCCTGTGCGCCGTGGCGTTTCCTGTGCTGTTCCTCTACGAGCTGATTGAGGCTGTGTGTCAAGGCGTGGTGGGCGTGGTAATGCTCGTCGGATTGCTGACCTGCGCCTGCCTGCGGCGGGCCGACGCGAACGAAAGCGTTGTAGAAGTTGGTGCCGGGTTGGTGTTAAACCGAGCCGTGCTTCGAACGACTTATTCGATTCTCGCCGTCGGGGCGGTCTGCTACGTGTGTCGTTGGGTAGAAGACGGTCTGTGGCAGCGTGCCACTCTGTAACGGGCCACCTAAAAGAGTGTGTGCCCTTACAGAGGGATTGACGAGGCGTCAATCCCATTGGACAAAAAGGTC
>KV735533.1:0-18618 GCA_000500225.2 Phytophthora pinifolia | reverse complement strand
GGTTTTTGTGCTGTATAAAAAATAACAATGTATGAGTCAAAATGCGTGCGAGGATGCGACGAAGCTCTACAACTTGCATACGCAAGGCGGGTCTCGCCTTGCTTCGGCCAAAATGCGGCCAACTGAAGCTTCTGACACTCCTATGCAATTGGCAGCTCACTTCCGGACATTTAGACCTTGATTTCGTTGCCCAGGTGGTCGTGCTTCGCGTTCAGCGAGGAAACACCTGGAGGGAAAACTCGTGCCGGCGGCTCATCTTACTCCAAGCCAAAACACTCCGTTGGCCGCGGAAGGGTTAATGAAGAATACGTACAACATACACAAATTGATATGACAGAGTTGCTGGGTTGGACGTGCGAATACGTAATATGCACTCAACTGGGCTGTAACAGTAAAGCGCGAGCCTGGGCTTCACGGCAAATCCTTCACAGCAACATCAGTTCAACTTCAACAGTAAGCACTACCTACGAATGAGCATGCAAGGGAAAATAAATCATGTTTGCACCAAAGAAGATGACATTAACATGAACAGTAGAGCAGAGCTTTACTACAGAACTTAAGCCTGCTTTGCTATCTTACGCGCGCGCAGGTTTTCCATCTTGTCCAACCTGGCGCGCCTCTTGTTCCACTTCGCATGCGCCTTCTCACTCGCTCCAGCGCTCTCCTTCGGCGAATCCAGCGACACAATGAGGTTGGTCTTGATCTCATCGTACTCGTCGCTATCCCACATGTCTCCCTTCATGACGCAGTAGGCAGAGAGAAGTGAACGCCACGCATCTTCCGAGTCTCGCCGGAATCCTGACGCAGCCACTTAGATGAGTCGATCTTGTCCGCTGCTCGCACGATGACGTCACCGAAAATTACACCCCACTTGTCTTCATCCTTAGTTCCAGGAAGATAGCCAAGCGAAACCGAGTTGTTCAGGGCAACAACATCACCAGCCCGTTCCAGTACTTCAGTCGTGATAGCGCCCAGCATACGGTTGAAGGAGTCCTCCTTGTTGCGCCATTTGAACTGTCTTGTGGAAAAAAGACCCACACCTAGAAGCACTGCTATGCGCAAGGGGTATGTAGGAGACGATGCGGCCATGATCCTTGTGGACTGGGGATTCGCGGTTCGACATCTGCAACCAGTACTCGCTCTTGTACCTATAGGTTTTGTCCTTCTTGATGATTAACTTGCTGTAGTAGCCCGTAGGCTCTTCAATCGCAAGCTGATATGGCGGCGTCGTCATGTCAGCCTCCCACGCTTCGCGAACGCCGTCATGAATCAACTGCTGAATGCTGTCTGCGCCAAAGGCCTTTAGCAGGTGCTCCGGGTCGTCCGGGAGATTTGCCTTGCCTCGATATCCAGCCACATCGTCACAAGCATCACGAAACAGGAGGGCAGACGCATCGGAAGCGATGATTGTCTTCCAAGAAAACCCACCAAAATTGAATCGACCTTTGCTCTCCCCGATTTTCGTGTACATGCGCGAGATCTCGTAGTACTTGTCGCCAAAGTCGCCAGACGACACCAAAAGACGTAATTCATTCACAAATTCAACATCCATGTTGCGTTAAATTACTGCCTTGTCGCCGGTTCCGTCCTTGGACACTGATACCCAGCGCGCAGTCTTGGTTGCTCCTCCTTCTTCCGCTGGCCGTCTTCGTGCGGTCTCCAGATCTTTTTTCGAAATGAAGAGGTACGTCAGCCACATCCTTGCACTTCGATGGCTAACAAATATCCAATCATATGCGACCACGTGGAGGCCTGGCAGGGGAGACTTTATGCTATTGGTGCTCGTGCTGGTTGTGGGTTACAGTTCTACGGTGTTTTTCGTATTTCCTCCTCCCAGCGGAAGGCTGTGGGCTGCCGGGTACCGGGGGCGACGAGTCTGTCCTGTCCGTGCGTATTGAAGAGGTACTGTGTTGATCAGATCCTAGCATGTGTTTGCTATATTCCCTCTCGCTTCCTCCGGATGTGCTCCACGTCTGCTGTACAGTCTGCCCCAGGTTTCTACGCATCATCGCCTTGTACTTCTTCCTGGTCATCGTCCACCTCCGCCTACGGGAGTCATCTTGTGTATCCATGGGTGTGGCGCTATGCGTACCTTAGCCGTCTCCACCCCCATTTCCAGCGCCACCGCTGTTTGGAGAGTCTCCACTTCCGGTCTCCACTCGATGGCCTCTTCTGCATCGCCCACGTGTGTCTTATTACCCTCTCTGGATCTCTGCCCACCTCAAAAACCTCCACTCCATGTTTCATCCACGAGTATCTGCTCTTCCCTCCATTGCCATACCAGTTTGGATAGTTCGCTAAAACAATGAGACTAAGCTCCCGGAATAGGTGCGCCAATTCGCTGACCAAAAGATGCTTAACTTAGCCCCGGGAGTTTGGAGGAACAGAGTGAGCATTACTATTTGACTGATATTGTAGCGGCAATAAGTGATGATGAATATTCCAGCCCATACAATGCGAATTCTGCATGTTTGCGTTAGTAAAGCTAAGTAAAACACTAAAAACAATTTTACCTTTAGCCTTTTCCACTGTGCGAGAACCGAACTTTGTCAGCAGGCAACCAGATCTTGATGAACGTTGCAATACGACTCATCGAGGAAGACTTCAGGCTTCCGGAGGAGTCCTTGTGCTCCGTTTCGCCGATTCGCGAGCTTTCTTTTCAGGTATCCCGCACGTAAAGACACCGGAGGAGTCCTTGTGCTCCGTTTCGCCGATTCGCGAGCTTTCTTCCCAGGTATCCCGCACGTAAAGACACCAATCCTGCTTTTTCTGCCAGAATGTTTCGCTTCAATGAGAAAAAAACGAATTCRCCGGAGCAAATTCCGCATTGTGCATCATCAACGCCCTCGTCGAAGCTGCTCGTCTCCAGCCCTGGACATGAGCTGCAATGGATGCCGCTGTGACGGGTGCACAGGCGCGATTTTGCTGGTTTACAGACTCGAGAACTTTTGTTGTCTAATCAGAAAGGTCGTATCTTTTCGGATGCCCCCTCGTACTGTTTTTTGTGCTGTATAAAAAATAACAATGTATGAGTCAAAATGCGTGCGAGGATGCGACGAAGCACTGCAACTTGCATACGCAAGGCGGGTCTCGCCTTGCTTCAGCCAAAATGCGGCCAACTGAAGCTTCTGACACTCCTATGCAATTGGCAGCTCGCTTCCGGACATTTAGACCTTGATTTCGTTGCCCAGGTGGTCGTGCTTCGCGTTCAGCGAGGAAACTCCTGGAGGGAAAACTCGTGCCGGCGGCTCATCTTGGTTGTAAATGATGCCATAACTGTGCTGTGCCTGTAGCGATATGATAGACCTAGCTAACGAGCCTTTGCCAGCCATTATCAGACCAAAAGAGACGAAGCTACAAGCAAAAATGTGCGTTATTTTTTAAAACGTACATCATCACTTATTGCCGTTACCATAGCGAAGAAACAACTCGGAATTGGCGCAAACAGATGCCACAATCGTTTAAAACAGCCGGAATATTACTCTATTGCAGAGTTTGAGATCACAGAAGCCGAGATAATATAGGAATTAAAACGTGTATCATCACTTATAGCCGCTACAATATCAGTCAAATAGTAATGCTCACTCTGTTCCCCCAGACTCGGTACGACAGTATGAGCCTGGGCAACAGCACCGTAAGAAAATGGAGTTCGTGAGCTCCGTGAAGAGCCTGAATAAGGAAGCAGCAATACGAGACTGCGATGTATGCGGTGGAGGCAGTCCACGTGAACGGCTTGAACCCCGAATGAACGTCGAGCACGCAAGTGAATCTGCTGAATCGTGTGTATCTTGGCTTAAGCATATTCGAGCCAGGGCCCCCGATAATATTGCTATTTATCTTGGCTTCATCGCCAAGATAAATTACGACAATGCTGCTTTCCTGCGTGGACATGTTGTGCCTTTCGGCTATTTTGGCGATCGGAGTTCGAAACCCGCACTCATCGGAGCCGAGGTTAGGTGTCTTAGCACACTTTTGCTGCCACGATCAGCACAAATTAGAAAATTCGACCCAATCACACTACAGCAAGGTATTCTCCTCCGAAGCACCTACGTCGGATTTCAGCCCTCCGCCGAACGTCGGCCGCCCCGAATGGCTGAGGTTTGCTCGGCATTCGGAGACTTCAGTGAAAAACAGAGTTTACGATGGCCTTTTCGACAGACATCCGTTGGAGATGCATCGTGCTCATCTACGTGTACTCAATCGACACTGACACAGTAGCAACCGTGCTAGGACTATCCGTGCGTAGCTTCACGCGTTGGTACAAGCTTTTCCGTACTACGGGTAACGTCGAAGACAATAAGCCTCTTACCAAGACCTCTCGGTGGTCAGGTGAGGTCTGTACGTTTGTCAAAGAATATGTAGGAAATCACCCCTGCTTCTACTTCGAGGAACTGCGAGCGGAGCTTCGCAAGCGCTTCAAGAACACGGTCAATGTCTACAATCTGTCGAGCTCTACGATTCGACTTGAACCTAACTCTAAAGGTGCCGACCAACCGAGCAAGGGAGAGCCTGCCTCGCGAGAGGCGCGAATATGTGGGTCGTCTCGCCCCTTTCTACAGTGGCCAGATGAACTTGTCTTTATTGACGAACCATCGAAAGATGGGCGGTACGTAAGGTGTCGTGTTGATTTTTACTGATTCAATGCTAACAAATTTAATTTATGCCCAGGTCTGTCCTTAGGCGTTACGGATGGTCGGCGTGAAACACCCTGGCTCATGCCTCCATCCCGTTCAGTCGTTGGCAAGAGAGTGTCGATTCTTGCGGCCATGGACGTCAAGGGCTTTTTGCTTGGGGAAACGCGGAGAACACCTTTACCCGGGTTCGTTTTAATGAAGTCTTCAAGGAGAAGATCCTGCCATTTCTGAATCCATGGCCACTACCGCGCTCGATAGTGGTCATGGATAATGCCAAGATTTATATGTACAAAAAGCTTCAGACTCTGATTCACGCAACTGGTGCACTCCTATTTTTTCTGCCGCCATATTCTCCGGACCTCAATCCGATTGAGGTCGGGTTTTCGCTTTTAAAGTGATGGATCCAGCGGCACGCCAAAATGGCTTTCCGAGAAGCGCCGCTTGAGGTGCATCAAGTGGCTATGTATTCATGTACCAGGCAGAAAGAACAAGTTGGGGGAAACCTATACGGCCACTGCGGTTACAAGGCGAACGGGCTCTCTATTAAGCAGCTTTAAATCGAAACAATACACAAGATCTTTCGTGTTGATCAGCTAGACGTTAGCCATTTGCTCCATCTCATCTGTGTGGTCAATGTCCTCCATGTCTTCCTCTGGTCCTGGGGTCTTGATGGTGGTCGGGGCTCGAAAAGGGGGGCGAAGGCTGTAGCCCGGGAGACCGAGGGCCGCGCGGAAAACTCGAACGTTGACCTGGATCGGGACCGGAACGTTTTGGATCTTGATCCGAATGAGACAGTACTCTAGACTTTCCACCTGTTGGTCGCCCGCCATTTCTTCATCCATCGCCATTGCGTGTCGATATGCTGCAGCTGCCGGAAGGTGGTGCTGTCCGGGACGACAATCGATGCATCTTCGGGTAGGCATGCCTGGGTCACCGCCATGTACCTTTCTGATGCACCTCCCGTTGGAAGCCCTTGCTCTCGAAGAAGAGCGGCCACCCGTGGAAGCTGCTCTTCTACGCGAGCAGCACTCGCACGTCGCAGCGCTGTGACTTGCTCTGCAGGCTTCGGCACGTAGACGAACAGCAGGATTACAAACCCAGCCTGTCCGTTGCGACGTAGCCTCGCCTTGTGCCAAGTCGTGTTGATCTGCGGCTTCTAGGTGTGGGTCTTTTTTCCACAAGACAGTTCAAATGGCGCAACAAGGAGGACTCCTTCGACCGTATGCTGGGCGCTATCACGACTGAAGTACTGGAACGGGCTGGTGATGTTGTTGCCCTGAACAACTCGGTTTCGCTTGGCTATCTTCCTGGAACTAAGGATGAAGACAAGTGGGGTGTAATTTTCGGTGACGTCATCGTGCGAGCAGCGGACAAGATCGACTCATCTAAGTGGCTGCGTCAGGATTCCGGCGAGACTCGGAAGATGCGTGGCGTTCACTTCTCTCTGCCTACTGCGTCATGAAGGGAGACATGTGGGATAGCGACGAGTACGATGAGATCAAGACCAACCTCATTGTGTCGCTGGATTCGCCGAAGGAGAGCGCTGGAGCGAGTGAGAAGGCGCATGCGAAGTGGAACAAGAGGCGCGCCAGGTTGGACAAGATGGAAAACCTGCGCGCGCGTAAGATAGCAAAGCAGGCTTAAGTTCTGTAGTAAAGCTCTGCTCTACTGTTCATGTTAATGTCATCTTCTTTGGTGCAAACATGATTTATTTTCCCTTGCATGCTCATTCGTAGGTAGTGCTTGCTGTTGAAGTTGAACTGATGTTGCAGTGAAGGATTTGCCGTGAAGCCCAGGCTCGCGCTTTACTGTTACAGCCCAGTTGAGTGCCTAGCAGCCCATCGTTCGCTGGAGACAGTGCCTCGAAGTCTTTTTGAGGGGCGTTGTTGCTGGGCTTCAGGTAAATGTCTAGCTCAGGTGTCTACTTCCCTGGTAGCTTGCTCTCAAAGTGCTCTTCCACCTTGGTCTGCAGTACTCGATAGCCGTCTGCAACACGAAAAAGAAAAGAAGGTGAAGGGGACACCTTGTCACGGCAGGACGTGAGGGGTAAACCGTTCTTGATATACAAGCGGCAGGTCAACAGCTCCGGCAGGGACCTCCAGCTCCATGGATATTAGGCAGTGAGATGCCACAGCAGAAAAACAATAGCACTCAACGGCAGAGAATAACATGCGTTAAATTACGTGCAGCCAAAACAACCGTATGACCTACCGCTACTCGACGTCACGGTCCATCTAGGTCGCTCCACCGCTGTATGCACGGCACCACGTCCTCACGCACCACGTCGCCACGCACCCGTCCTCAACGCACCCGTCATCACGCACCACGTCCTCACACACCCGTCCTCACGCACGGCGTCCTCAACCCACCCGTCCTCACGCACCACGTCCTCACTCCTGTTCGCCTATCAATAAACAATCACATGGAGCGGTGAGCATCGATTATCGACACCATGAACGTACTGGTGCTGCCGTCGCGTACCTGGGCTTGTAGCGCTACCACTGGCGCGTGAGAGCAGCACTTTGTGGAATGAGCACCACTGGCGGAGGGCGTTTCCTGTCCATGTCTCACCAGGACGCGTGATTGGTGAAAAAGTGAGAAGAATTAGACACCGTTGGCCTACCAATTAGCAACCCCTACTGAGCCCTCTAAGTCCGACGCAAGTCCTTGCGGGGGTTGGCAAAATGGCAGAAAAGCACAATACATTACGCTGCTTGTGCGAGAGGTAAAATAAATAACTGAGTTACTGCTGCAATAACTACAGTGTAGATGATCTATCGACGAGCGAGTTGCGTTGTCGTCTGTGCGTCCCAGTATGCGCTGTTTTCTTTCAAAATAGATTCATCTTCAGGGTAATGGCCCATGGTGTTCCTGACCAAATGTGGTACGTCGACCTGTATGTCGCTGGAATTACATGTAGAAGCTTGTACTTGGTCTCAATGGCCATGAAACTGAGATGTCGGGGAGGAGTGGTGGGTAAAATCGAAAGTGAGGCGTCTCAAATGTCTAAGGTGCTAGCAGAACGAGAGGTTGGAGGCGTACCAGGGGATGTGAAGCCACACATAAGTTACCTCTTTTAGTGTTTCACCACAAGAAATTATGCCCTTCAGGCCGACAGAATAAATAACTTGCGGTTATTTATGTAAGTTATTGCGGCGTCAATTTTTTTTCCGGGGCCCTGATTCGAGCTACATTTTTAAATGTTTTAAAAAAAATCGAGTTGGGACCGAAACTTGGACGCCCACTTAGTGGTCGACGTCACCTTGGGCTTCTTGGCCTTCTTCGACGAAACGACGATGTTGCAGTCGCCACAGCCAGGGAAGGAGGTGAGATCGGTGTATCGGTTGACCCACTCCGCATCCACCTTGCAGCTAGTCACGCCCGAAGTTGTAGTTGTTTTTAGAGTAGGTGCAACCAAGGTGGCGACGTCGGAACTGTACGCATCAACGTCGCGAAGCGCGGTGAGCAGCATCGTGCTATCAGCCTCAGTCACATCGCCATGCGACTGATGCGGATGGGAGTTCAAGACAGTGCCAAACCGAAGATCGAAGGAGCGACAGTGCCTATTCTTTTGTGGACTCATTTTGCACCACTCTTTTTAGACCAATGCCGCTCAGTTGAAATCGAGGACAGCATCATGGTGCGCTTCATCAAGCTCGAATATGTCTGCGTTGACTGGGTGGCTAATACGTCTCTGCTACTCGTTGTGTTGGTAACACTAGGGAGTGTCGGACAAGGTTGTGGGGCTGGTTCTGCTGGCCATCAGCGTCGTCGTCTACGTCTACTACAGCGTCTGGGTGTTGCTCACGGTACGGCCGACGCCACCGTCAGCTCGTCACTTACGCCTAACATGTTGCTCCTGTGTGGCCACCAGCCCTTCATCGACGAGGACCACCCGATCCAGCAGTTCTTCCTGCCATACCACTACGCCATCAGCATCCCGGCTGTGTTGCTGGTGCTGCTCTTCAGTGGGGCCGCCACCTTCATCGGCCTGGTCATGATCAAGAGCCAAACGAAGAAGAAAAGCGACTAAACCTGCGCTGAGCCAGTCGAGAGGAAGACGAGAGCGGCGTATGGGCGACTCAAGACGTCAATTAGTGGAATGGCCGGCTCGTCGGTAGCGACGAATGTACGCGATCTATGTTTCGTTCATTGAATTTCTCCAGCACCAACCGCGATCTCCTTCTGCAGATGTAGAGCAGCCTCGACTCGTCGTGCCCTTGGTTTCTCTTCTCCGTAGGCTGGATACTGTAGACCGCGACGACATGTACAGCTAACGACGCGCCGCTTGTTTGCAAGAGCAGCCGCTGCAAAGCCCCCTTCTACTCGCGGTTGCTACGCCCAAGGGAAGGTCTTGCTGTCAAATTATTGAGCGGCGCCTTCAGCAGGCGCTGCCAGCGTGCTCTGCGGCTGCGACACCATGTAGCCCATGCCCTGGATCTGGTTGTAGGTGAAGCCCTTGCCCACGAGCTCCTTCACGACCTCATTCGTCTGCTCCTCACGCAGCATCTGAAGACAGCAACAAACGGCAATTACGGTCAGTTTGGTTACGCAAGCGGCGAAACCAAGAGAAAACATGTACCTCAATGCTCAACGGCACCAGCGTCACCAGTAGTGTCGTGGAGAGCACCCACAGCCATCGGCCCGACGTCTGCCAGCTCTGAAGTACCACCACAAAGTCGAGAACAACGTTAGACCTCGCCTTGCAGCACCATGCCAAACACCTCTGACGCACCTTGATAGCGAAGTTGATGCCGCTCTTTACGGGGACAGACTGACGAATCCGGGTCGGCAGGTTCACGAACAGCTCCTGCAGGGACAAGCCCGAGCAGCACAGTTAGCATGCCATAGGGGCTCATCTACCGCAACAACCAAGATCAAGCAAGCGCCATCTTTTATCACATTGCAAGCGCACCTTCAGCCCGGTGTTGTTGGACCCCTTCTTGTCCTTCTCCAGCTCGCGCAGCGCTCCGATAGCCGACATGTTTCCTGTCCTCCGGTCGTTCTTGATGGTGTGGCCACCAAAAATCCCCGCCCAAATCGCTCCCCATCGTATCGCATGAAGTATGCGTTTTACCAGTGTCGCAACACTGCTTGAAGCTCATGCAAGATGAGCTCCTCGTTGAAGAGCGCGGACTGACTTGCTTCGCACTGCGGTGGCTCGGCGTCGTCCGGCTGGTTTACTTGAGACTGCTTGGCGATAGCTGCAAGGGACTTCGCAATCAGCGGCGCGAAGTTCTCAACCAGATCTTGGTCTTGGTGCTGCCGAGGCGTGCACAGCCGGCCTGCATCCGCTAGCTGCTGCAAGATAGACCGGCAGCAGGTCTGCACGCCACCGGCGTAGCACGAGTCGAGCGTGCTTTTCTTCAGACTGCCGTACTTGAGTCCATTCGCGCTCGTAGCATTGGCAGCGCAGATGTCAACGGCCAGAACGAGGCGGACAGGTTCTTCGGCGACTTCAACCTCCTCTCGATTTGACGCCCGCAAAGGCGTTGCGACGAGCTGGTTGGCAAGGTGCGAGCTCTCTCGCTGGCAGCGCAAGCCGTACTTCTTCCAGACCTTCCAGGAGCTGACACCCTTGGTGCTCCCGCAGAGGAAAAAGTCCTCGCCATTGACCAGGGGGGCATGGTTAGCGTAACGGAGCAGGCAGATCTTGATGTCGCTTTGGCCGCCCGGTGCAATGTTCCCGAGCATCAGTGCGATGCAGCTGATGGAGACGAGCCCTTCGTCATGAACGGCATACAGGACATCCTCTGCGCTTGTGCCGAGGTCAGCGGCGAAGCGGTCGATCGGTTCCTCTCTGTGCTGGAACTCAACACTGACGCTGACCTGGGCAACGTCGAAGTTGAACTGCACACCAACGAACGGAGGCGCCGTGTACCGCAGACTCTGGAAGTACAATGCCAATGCTTCTGCAGCACTTTCCAGCTCGAGTAAATCATCCGGACAAGGAACCGACAGCCGCATTTCCGTCCCGGAGAAGCGCTGATGGTCTTCGTCCACGACGAAATGAGCCACCTTCTTCACAACCGCCGTCTCCTCTGAGTCTGGATCGATGCGAAGCTGCACATACAGAATGCCGTCCGAGCTGGAGGTCGTCGTGATCTTCAAGCACGCGTTGTCTGCGTGCAGCTGGCTGTACAACATGGCTGCCTTCAGCCCAACACCTGAAACAACAAATTTGAGCCGGCTTCACCCTCAAGAAGCAGCCCCAGCAGCTACTATCGCACCATATTTCCCACTGGTGCACTGTCCTCCCTCTGCATCCGCTTTGGTCGTCTCAAATGCGTTGCAACACAGCAGCTTGACTTGGTGCGCATGCATGCCCGAGCCGGTGTCGGCGCACACGATGTCAACGCTGCCCGTCTTTTTATTTAACTGCACGCTGACGCGCAGCAGTTCGAGAGGGGCGTCATCCCACGAACAGTCCGATCCCAGAGCTTGTGTAGCATCCAGCGCTAACATCGAGCACGACAATTGCCTTTATTAGTCGATCTTTCTGCTTATCTATCGCTCGTCTCGCGTCGCACCGTTCTCAAACAGCTCCTTGACAGCTTGCACCAGCGCGTCTCGTCGAGTTCCGAAGCCCAGCAGCTCCAAGTTGCTGCGAACGAACTGCGCGCCGCGGTCCTTGCGCTTCCCGGCGGTCTTTCCCATCCTCCGCTGCGTTTAAGTTTGACCGGAAACTATCATATTCCGCGCGCGAGAGGCAAGTTCAAGTTTGTGCAGTTGAACCTCTAACACCGACTACTGAACCTATCTAACAACATGCGCTTACGTACCGTCCGTTGCATTTCCTCGGTCTCAGTTGGTTTTCTACACCATGACGCTCAAGGAGCTGCTGACCGAGGACCAATGGCGTAGCGTGGTCAGCTCGTCGGCAGGGCTTGGAGCCGGCGCTATCTCCACGGTGCTTCTGTACCCGCTGGACCTGGTGAAGGTCCGCTACCAAGTACATGAGAGGTCCGCTCATGCCTTTCGTTCACTAGGGCACGCGTTCCGCTCCATCGTGGCGGAGGAGGGTGTCCGCGCGCTGTTTCGCGGCATGAGTCCAGCGCTGTACGGTGCGACGCTGTCGTGGGGTATCTACATGCTCGTGTATCAGAACGCGAAGCAGCGCTACGCCCGCATGGCCGACGAGGGCTGGATCCAGGGCTCGTGGCAGCACTTTTTCTCCGGCATCGAGGCCGGCGTCATCTGCGTGCCGCTCACCAACCCGATCTGGCTCATCAAGATCCGCATGCAAGTACAGAGCAATAGACGGCTGCAAGCCAGTGTCACGGGGAAGGATGCAGCCAAGAAGCTGGTGGAGAATATACCATATCGAAGCGTGTCAGGTGCGTCTGGTGGCTGCAATGCATTGATGCAGACTTAGGTGCTGGTGGCTAATTTTGTGGTTATATTGCTACTGTGCTGTGTAGATGCATTCCGGCGGATCGTAGCGGAGGAGGGTGTTTCAGCTCTCTACAAGGGTTTGATACCAGCGCTGTTTCTCACAACCAATGGAGCGATCAAGTTTGTGGCGTACGAGCGACTCAAGAGCATGTACCAGTTGCACTGGAGCCCAGAGATGGATGTCGTCCCGACGCTGGCAATGGGTGCGGTGGCGCAGTCGATCGCGTCAACTGCTACGTACCCGTACCAGGTGATCAAAGCTCGGCTGCAGCAGGGAGGGCCTTCTGCGAACAAGTACCATGGCACGTGGGACTGCACGACGAAGATCATTCGGAACGAAGGCTACATCGGTCTGTTCAAGGGCTTGTCGGCGAACATCCTCAAGGTCATGCCCACCGGCGCCATCATTTTTGCCTCCTACGAACAGATCCAAAGCTCGTTGAAGGCCATGCTGCTGGATGAGTGAGGGTCCCCGCCATGAAGAAGGAGGCGGGACGACTGTGAAGCAATAGAGTATACTACGAAGTGCAAACTTGCTCACAGCTTGGGTGTACTAGACTCAAGTGGAAGAATCAATTGTGTGGGAGCTCGAAACAGGCGTGAAAAGTCTATTATATATGTAGATGGCGCGCGAAGTCTGGGTGGACTGCGTCTCCCAGCCAGCCTCCTCCACGCCGCGAGTCTTCTTTTAAAACATTTCGTCTTCAACGCGGAGGTACTCGCCGATGTCTGCTTGGTGCAGCACCACGTAGGCCGTGGGCTCGAGGTCTTTGCACATCTCTGTTGCCTGCGCGGCGATGCCAAAGCCCAGCGGGATGTCGTTCATGCTGTAGACCACCACACCCGCGTACTGAGGCGTGCCCTCGGTGATACGGCCGAGGCCCGACTTGACCACGTTGTTGCCGTACAGGAAGGACATCTCCGAGTTGGGCTTGATCCAGACCTTGTACTTGGCGTACTGAGCCAAGTAGTCTAGGAACGTGATGCGCAGGTGGAACTTCTTGGATTTGGTGAGCTTGCCCACGGCCGTGCCGATGCTAAGCAGCTCGTCCGTGCCGACGTTGGTGGACTGGCGCATGAGCTTCTCGCTGCAGTAGTACACGATGTTGCCATGCAGACGGAAGCAGTACTTCTCGTCGGGCCGCGTCACCAAGTGCTGCACGTTGCGGCCGATGTACTTGCTGATCTTCTCGAACACCGTCGTCATCTCATCATCGGTAAGCGGGCGCATGGCTGTCTTGGTAGCTTGATACTCTTCGGTACTCTTAGTGCTCCAGTCCAACTTGTGGCAGTTGATGGTGCTGAAGAGCTTCACTGGCGGCGGCGCCGCACCTGCAAAACAGCATACTTCATACTGCGAATCCGATTTTCTTCCAGTAATATTGTTTCTCGCGGTCGATTGGCGTAAAATCAGACTTGGCATTTGTATGGCTCGCGGCCTCTCTGGCCGCCAATCGATCTGGGAGCGAGCGCGCCCGACATTGGCGCCGCCCATTGCTAATTTTCGCACAGGCATCAGAAATGGAGGGCAAGATTGAATCGGTGCAGGTCTTCGGCCGCAAGAAGAACGCTACGGCTGTCGCTTACTGCAAGCGCGGCCACGGCCTCATCAAGGTCAACGGCACGCCCATCGAGCTCGTGGAGCCGGAGATCCTGCGTGTCAAGACCTACGAGCCCGTGCTCCTGCTGGGCCAGCAGCGTTTCGCCAACGTACGATGAACCCCATTCCTCTTTCGAGTCGTGGGCTACGCGCGACAGCCATGGTATCTGCAAACGACAAGTGGACGGACTGCTTTGGTGTCTTCTCCTGAGGATTCACCGTTCCAAACACACCCACACCCTGGCGTGCAGTGCTCCCTCACCTTATGGCGATAGCACTCCGCCTCGGACCGCCGACAGCTTTCGCTGCTCTGGCCTCGAGTGTCCACCCACCACAACGCTCACGCTCTGCTGTGAAAAGCACTCGCACCTCCCAAATAATCTGTGTGCATGCTCTGTTTACCGTCGCGTAAATACCATGCTGTCGCAACTGGCTTGCACTCCCCCGACCTACCCTGACGATATGGTGCGCTGACGTGTGGTGTTTTGTATCTTTGACAACGACGATGGTGAACTTCAGGTGGACATCCGCATCCGCGTGAAGGGTGGTGGTCACACCGCTCAGATCTACGCGATCCGTCAGGCCATCGCCAAGGCCATTGTCGCCTACTACCAGAAGTGTAAGTCGACCTCTTTCACCTGTGCAACGTCCTGGAGGATGCCTGTGCTGACTTAGCTGTGTTTATTGCTGCTGAATTACAGACGTGGACGAGGCCTCCAAGAAGGAGATCAAGGACATCCTGCTCGCCTACGACCGTACCCTCCTGGTTGCGGACCCCCGTCGCTGCGAGGCCAAGAAGTTCGGTGGTTCCAGCGCCCGCGCTCGCTTCCAGAAGTCGTACCGTTAAGCGGCGTCTTCCAGCCGAGGGGTCGCTCTCGTTCTTCCTGCTCTGTGCTGCTCGAGCCGCGGCTGGCTTCGCTGGCTGGTGCCATTCGCGTGGCATGGTGCTCGGTAGCTTTAGGCATCTAAAGTGACAGGAGTCTTCTAGCCCCATAATAAACGTGCGATAAGTTAGCGGCATTCTGTTCTCCTCCCATGGTGTTCTACAACGCAGTATCTTGAAAAACCTCAGTCTTTGTGGGCAGCAAAGTTAATTACAAATCTGAATTCGTACTTAATTGAGTCGTCGTATGAGCAGTCAATTGTGAACGAAAGCTCTTGGAGCTGAAGGAGGCATGGCGGTGACGGGCAAGCGAGGCGTGGGTATCCCAACGATCCTGCTGCACGACGGCGAGGGAACGATCGTGTCTATCGAGATGAAGACGGGCGAGACGTATCGTGGGCTGCTGGACGAGACGGAGGACAACATGAACTGCGTCATGAAGGACGCCGTGCGCACCGACATCAACGGCAACACGTCGCAGGTGGAGCAGGTCTATCTGCGTGGCAGCCAGATCCTCTTCATCGTCTTCCCAGATATATATCCTCCTCAACGCTATGCTACATATCTGCATATTACGATAGGATCCCATTTCTACCTGCTCGTTAGTTGCCTTAACCTTCCCAGTGGTGTCGTTGTGGTTGCTCTTGGATTCACTGTACGTTAAAGCACGCGCCGATGTTCAAGCGAGTCAAGATGTGGAAGAAACACAAGGGAAAGACACAAACACTGGGACAGGGAGGTGTTGGAGGTGGTGCGCCGAGAGGCCAGGCCGCTGCGATCATCCGGAAAGGTATGGAGCTGTGGTTTTTAAGATGGTTGGATGCAGACGCACTGGGGCTAACTCAATGGGTTGGGCGATCTGATGGACACTAGCACAAGAACGGAGAGGCGGGTTTTGAGTCTAGCTCGACGGCGAAGTGAAGATTCGAGTTGCTGTCTGCAAGAATTACAAGCTGTAGCAGTCAAGTCACACGCACAGGAGACGACTGGCGGTCTGCTAGGTCTTCGTCTTCGCTCCTGATCGGTCATTAGCCACTAGACCGCTCTCTTGAAGTCCTTTGCGGCTCACAGCCTTGGACGAGTCTTAATAGACGATGCGACGCACGGGTTGGGCAGGTGTGCAGGTGTATTTGAGGCAACACGCAGGCAGCGCTTCGAGCTCATTTCTGTGCCACGTAGACTGGCCTCCGGAATCCTTTGGCAGATGTCTGGCAGACCTCGAGGAACTCGCAGTTACGGAAGCCGACCGTTTCCACCAGATACTTGGGGAAGTCCTTCGGCCGCAGCTGAATCCTGGGGTAGTTCGCTGCAGTGACTTCAGACGTGAACTTCCGCTTGTGGTACGATTTCCACGGCTGCGGCTCCAGAACGAATCGGCCACCGGGCACCAGCAGTTCATAAATCTTGGCAAACACCTTTTTGATGCCGTCATCGCCGTGGAAGAGATGAATCCACTTGGTGACGCTGAAACTGCACGCACAAAGAGAACAACGACGTTCAGCACACCACTCCGACACGCGCTGCCAGAGTCAAATGCGAACTTACCACGTAACGAAGTCATAGTCCTTACCAGCATGCGCGTCCGACACAATATCTTCACGCTTGAAGATCACATTGAGCGGGAACGCGGACCTACACAAGCCCAGCACGCACTCGCATCAACAATCCCATGCTCGCATCTCCACGCCAAACGCAGCTCCAACGTACCCAACAGCAGCTTTGCCAATAGCGCGAGGAACAGCAGCTTGACTCGGCATCGACTTCCACAGCTTAAAAGACAGCGGCATGTCGTTCGCAAACGCATCTCCGTCTCCTTTCTTCTCACTGCTCGCCTCCTTGATTTCCTTGGGCGCTTCTTCTCTCTCTAGCCTTTCGTTCGCCTTCCCATCACCAGGGGCTTCTGCATCCGTAGCAGCTTCAGTCTTAGCAGAGTCCTTGACGGCTGGGATTTCACCGAACGCCTTTTCGATCTGCTGCTGCCTTAAAATGTCCTTGAGATGTCCTCTAGCCCGAGACACGAGCTGAGGGTCCACGTCCACACCTAGCAGGTAACTGGGCGCCAGGCTTTTGGCGACGGTAATCGTGAACTCGCCCGAGTTGCAGCCGATATCGAGCCCTCTCTTACCCTGGAACCAGGTTTTGTCCAGTGCTGCGAGCCGCGGGTCGGTCTCCAGTTCCCCCTGGTGCTTCTGGCCTAGTCGGTACGTGTAGTAGCTATCGGAGACGCATCAATCGACTGGTCAGCAGAGCCCGAGACCAAGAGGATGAGTAGATAGCGAACCTCCTGAAGTTGCCCACACGCTGCTGCTTTGGGATCTTATTATACTGCTTGTGCTGCTTGGCGACGCGCGCAGCGGCCGCGCCCTCCGGCTGCTTGCGCTTGGTCATCTGATCAATTCACACACATCCAGGTACGGGGACTGGATGTGTGTGAATTGATCAGATTTGAGAGGGTTGCGTCCTTGAACTGTCAATTGTAATGGGTCCATCTATGCGTCAGACTCTCCGGGTCAAATTTAATCAAGGAGTCGGATTTTTCTGTCTGTCGGATTATCCGACAGACAGAAAAATCCGACCATCAGCAATCCAAAAATGAAATAATATTTTAACCAATCATCATGCATTATAAGTCCATTTTAATCCAATGGCCTTTGAAAACATTTGACTGGACAGCACCTAAAACTTTGAGGATCGACATCTAATTCTGCCATTCATTCTGCGCAATGAAGCGCGTCGAACGGAGCTTCAGCGTCCGCCAGAAGCGCGAGGCGCTAGCAGTCATAGAGCGTGTCGGAGTTGCGGCAACTTCCCGGCAACTCAAGATTGCGCGGGGCACGCTCGCCGAGGAAGCTCGTTATCACTTTACCTGCCCGAGCGGCAGAACCATTTACTGCGCCTGAGGGGTCACGACTTCCTGTGTACACGGAATGATTCTGGGCCGGAAGCGAGTCTGTTCGAGGATTTGTGCTGACCTCTCAGTTGACGTCTGTTGATGTCACACATCTTGCTGAATGTAGTTAATCTTGAGGCAAAGCAAGAAGAGAAATGCTTCACCTACACTCATCACTTCAGCAACTAACGAGGCTTCGAGAAAGATCACAACTCCAATCCCATCCCCACTACCTCACACTCCGACACTCGTGGCACTAGCCTGGGTCTTGGACTCCGATGTTTAAAGCTCGCAGTGCTGCTCTCAAGCGAAAACTGTTCGCCGGCGAATCTCGCGCGCAATTCTGCACGAGCTCGACCTTAAGCGCAAAGCAAGCTGCCGCGGACTTATCATTGGAGCGTCGACAGAGACTCGGCGAGATTCTGACTGAAAGGGGAACTGGTGGCCATGTTCACTGTAGCTCGCTCAGTTGGAAAATGATAAAGCGCATCTACAAGGAAATTGTTGTCGAGGACATAGGCCAACTAGCATGGAAGCAGACACCTTCAGCGAGATGCTCGCTCAAATCGACAACATCATCCAAGTCAATGGCTCCATGCTCGACCCGGACCAGCTGGAGACAACGAAAAGCTTGGCCGTTCACGCTGTGCTTGATAACGTTACCAAGATGTTTGGAGATGAGTTCCGCCTCACCAAAGAGATCGCATCAAGCCGGCAAAGCTGCACGTGACCTCGAGAGCCGACTACATGATCCGGCGTGACAACCTCGACGTTACAGCGACGGACAGAATCTAACTGCCACTCTCGAGTGCTAATCGATTGGATGGAAATTTTCTTACAAGATTTGATACCATCTACTGTTTAGGGCGAGTTGAGTGAGAAAATAACACAGCTGTATTTTACTAAAACTTAGTAAGGAGCGCTTTGTTAAATGCCCGGGTGGCTGTCGCTGGCTTGATAGACTCCCAAGCTTTGATGGCTCGGCGAATAGTCTCGAGTCGCTTCTCTTTAGCAGTCTTCTTGCTCCTAATGGCGCCTGGTGCGAGCGGTGGCGGTCGTTCTGTCAACCAGAGCTCCTTGAGTTTGGCCTTTAGCGGGCCCATGATGCCTACATCTAATGGTTGGCAGACAGACGTTGAATTTTTTGGGAGGGCTTGTAGCGTGGACTTGAGCTCGTCGCTCACAATGGCCTCCGAGTCTGGGGAGACATGGCAAT
>KV735531.1:3086-15581 GCA_000500225.2 Phytophthora pinifolia | reverse complement strand
GGCGCTCCATGCTCAAGGTGGTGTTGCCCAGGGCAGAGCCCCGAGAATGACTCGGCAGAACCACACGCTGTTTGTTGCCGTTTAAATCCTCACTCCACCCCACCACCATGGCAGTCGTGGCCGCGTCCGCCGACAGTCTTCCACGAGTTGCAAAACGCACTGGCCAGAGCCAACGCGCAGGTGCTGGCCACCACCAACCTGGCCGAGAAGCGGGCCGCGCGCCTTCAAGAAGCGCCTGTAGGACCGCCTGTACCAGCGCAAGCACCACGTCAAGCGCGAGCAGCAGTTGCACTCGCTCGAGAGCGACGTACAGAGTCTGCAGACCCGGATCGCGCGGCTGGGGAAGAGCGACCCGATGGTCTGGTGGTGGAAGCGCAGGTACACCATGGCCTCCACTTCCACGAGCACGGCGTGGTCTCCGCAGCGCTGTGTCTTCCAGGCCTGCGGCTCCAGCGCGCACAGCGCGAAGTACTGGGCGGACAGCCGCCACTGCTGCACGATGGCGCCGGCGCCGCGCAGGTCCGCGCCCTCCACGTCGGCGGCCAGCATGGAGCGCAGGAAGCGCTCCTGTAGCGCGGCAAGCGGCAGTGAGTAGCCGTTCTGGTACACGCGGAAGAACTGCACGACGCTTGAGCGCGCATGGTGCTGCAGGGTCTCGTCGGGCCACAAGTGCTGCTCCTGCTGCAGTTGACGTTGGGCCTCGGCGGTGACTGCCGCTGCTCGGCGGTGCTCCAGGTCTCGGTACAGTCTCATGATCGGCGCTGTAGTCCCGCAGCTCATGCAGCCACTGGTGACGGGCACCACGGCCATGGCGGCCACCTACTCGTTCGTGGTGGACTGCTTGGGCCACGTGAGCAGCTTGCTGGTGAGTCTGCAGCTGCTGGGGACGCTGCAGCGGCTGCTGGGCTCGCTACAAGACGTCGCCGTCCTCACGGACGGTGCGCGCATCGACCTCGCCACCGGCACCATATCTATCTCGTAAAACGTAGCTGTACTCGAACGAAACCACAACATGATGCGTGCATTATGTCCACCGGTCACCATGTTGAAGTTCTTGAGCTTGGACATCGGTTCATGCAATCGGATCCGTCCAGACGTAGGGCAAGTTGAAGTTGTCTGCGGCTGTTGCTCAAAGAGCCACGACCGCATCACGTCAAGTTCTTGCCGCTCGACTCGCACAAGTCGTGGAAATTAAATGACGAGATCCGGACAGTTCGTCTTCTTCACGGCTGTTGCTTCGAGTCCAACCTACGAAAGCTTCTCTCGGCGCGGCCCTGTAACAGTTTAGCTGCTAGTGCAGGTCCTTGACCAGAAAGTTGGCATGGCAACGGCTACCGTCCCAGTGCGAGGCCAAAAGAAACGGGGCTACAAGCCGCAGCGAGAGAGCGATCTTTGCTGCGCCGCGACAGCTTTAGTAGATACAGACAAAGCGCCGGTCGTGCGGTGGTGAAGACCCAAACCATCATGATCGGTAGTGTCGATCCATCTTCTCCTAAACGCCACTTGACTACGGAGCGCACGACCCCGTGGCCAGCCAACCCGACACTTCTTGCTTGGTCTCGATAAAAATCGAGTCCCAAGCCCTACGTGGCCTCGGGTGGCACGATGCACGGCGTCTTCGGTTGGAAGCAGCGGACACGGAGCACCTCGACGCTCTGCGTTGATGAATGGAGCGGCGAGTGACCCCGTCGTCAAGTAGCGAACGCTAGCCACCACAACGCTGGCGCTGACAGCGTGGCGGCCGGCTACTTTTTCGCCTGAACCACAGGCACGCAGAAAACCACTAACTGGTCGCCGCTACAGTGCGCTGAGTCAGAAGGTCCGCGCGCGGTTGGTGTCGTGAGCTCGGACTTCCATGCCCTGCTATCATCGGAGCCATGCCCCGCATACCATCGGAGCTAATGTAGACTTTAGCGCGAAGGAGGGCCCGACTCACCCCTTGCAGCTGTCACCGCTTTGCCCCCACCCCCTCGTCCCAGCTATCGAGAACCGAAACACTGGCACTGCTGTGACCGTTTGACTGCAGGCGAGTTGTACTGCTAGGTCAGGTCACATCACCTCGAGCATTTTGACCGGAGCCCGCAGAGATACGAGACGCGCTTGACCATCCGTCGTTGGGCAATTTGCGTTCGATGCGACCCGGCAGCCCGGCGGCAGGTGCTGCAATGGGAGCCCAGCCACCGGCGGCAGCACTAGCTACACGAGTAGCGCCGCCCTTCGCATAGACGCCGCCCTGTACAGTATCTTCGACAGAAGGAACGTTTGCACTGTGCAGTTGACCACTTTCGGCCAGGCAGGCAGACAGCGGGTGACCAGCCTCCTCATTCCTGAAAATCCTCACTACCCCACACTCCACCCCATCACCATGTCAGTCGTGGCCGCATCCGCCGACAGAGGCTTCCACGAGTTGCAAAACGCACTGGCCAGAGCCAACGCGCAGGTGCTGGCCACCACCAACCTGGCCGAGAAGCGGGCCGTGCGCGCCCTCAAGAAGCGCCTGCAGGACCGCCTGTACCAGCGCAAGCACCGCGCCAAGCGCGAGCAGCAGTTGCACTCGCTCGAGAGCGACGTACAGATTCTGCAGACCCGGATCGCGCGGCTGTACCGAGACCTGGAGCGCCGCCGAGCAGCGGCAGTCACCGCCGAGGCCCAACGTCAACGCCAAGTGCAGCAGGAGCAGCACTTGTGGCCCGACGAGACCCTGCAGCACCATGCGCGCTCAATCGTCGTGCAGTTCTTCCGCGTGTACCAGAACGGCTACTCACTGCCGCTTGCCGCGCTACAGGAGCGCTTCCTGCGCTCCATGCTGGCCGCCGACGTGGAGGGCGCGGACCTGCGCGGCGCCGGCGCCATCGTGCAGCAGTGGCGGCTGTCCGCCCAGTACTTCGCGCTGTGCGCGCTGGAGCCGCAGGCCTGGAAGACACAGCGCTGCGGAGACCACGCCGTGCTCGTGGAAGTGGAGGCCATGGTGTACCTGCGCTTCCACCGCCAGACCATCGGGTCGCTCTTCCCCAGTCTCATGATCGGCGCTGTGGTCCCGCAGCTCATGCAGCCACTGGTGACGGGCACCACGGCCGTGGCAGCCACCTACTCGTTCGTGGTGGACTGCTCGGGCCACGTGAGCAGCTTGCTGGTGAGTCTGCAGCTGCTGGAGACGCTGCAGCGACTGCTGGGCTCGCTGCAAGACGTCGCCGTCCTCACGGACGGTGCGCGCATCGACCTCGCCACCGGCACCATATCCGTCGTGTAGGACTGCAACGTCAGACATGTACAACGTTGGCTTGCGCGTTGAACCTCTACGCGCTCCCATGATACTGTCCAAGGCTGCAGACGAGTGCAATAGTGTTTTTTTTTTCGTATAACTCAGCAATGTACATGTGTATCCGCAGCTAAACTGTTACAGGTGGTTCGGAGAAGCTCTCAGACTTCTGTAGACATCGAGCTGGGCTGATGTGTTGCTCGAAGCAGCAGCAGATGATGCGCGCCGTGAAGTAGACGAACTGTCTGAAGCTCGTCATTTAATTACCACGACGTGAGTCATGAGTGAGCCTGTCTAGGTTCACGGAGCCAGCTGCTTGATCGAGCGTGCAAGCTTGTATAGCTCACAAGAGCCTGCCTCCAAGCAGCTCAGCCCGACGCGGAGACTTTCACGTTGCGAGTGCGTCTCGGCTTCCGCTTGTGTCGATTTGAGTCTGGCAAAAAATGGCGCTCCAACGGCTATGGCTGAAGAAACGTGGGCTGCAAGCTGCAGCGAGAGCCTAGTTGAAGCTATTCTCTTGGAAAACTGAAACCTGTTATCATGAATAATGTGTTTCCGTAGATACGCAAATCAAATATAGCAGGTTTTGGGATAATCTTGTTTTTGCGGATGGATCCTGTCGTGGAGGCCGGCATGGACGGCGCGTTCGACGCCAGCGTAGACGCTGGCCAAGCCGAGAAGCTGCGCCAAGAAGGCAATGAGGCGTTCAAGCAGCGTGACTTCGAGTTGGCCAAGGTGTTCTACTCCCGGGCCATCGCTCTAGATCCAAGCAACCACCTGTTGTTCGGGAACCGGTCGGCGGCTTGTTATCAGCTTAAACAGTTCGCCGAGTCTCTGGAATATGCCAATACAGCTATTGAGCTATCGGCCAATTGGGCCAAAGGATACCTACGTAAGGCCGCTGCCTGCGAGTCTCTGGGGGAACTTCAGGAGGCCAGTAAGGCCTATAACAAGGTGTTACAATTGCAGAAAGATCCGTCGAGCTCGGAGGCCAAGAAAGCGGCGGCCAGACTCAAGATTTTGAAGCGTGAAAACGCTGGCCAGAAGGCCGTGAAGAAGGGGTTCCTCAGTGGAAATGCTGCCAAGTCGGCCATCTACTCGGAGAAGGAGGAATTCGAGCAGGACGCGACAAAAAGATCGTGGAAATCGATGCTCAAGAAACTGCTGGATGGCTGCAATAAGCGCGGTGTTAATAGTCGAGGAGAAAGCGTGGTGCTAGATGATGGCGTGTTCGCCAAATTGCTGCAGGAAAGTGAGTTCCAGAGGATTATCTACCCTGGCATTCCCCAGGAACAGCTTGTTCACGCGCCCAAGAACTTGCAAACGTTGTTGGAAGATCCGTGGTATGAACACGAATTGTTGGCATTGATGCCGAAAGTACAGGCCAAAGCGGCGAGTGTTTTGATGAATGTGAAGAAACGTGGAGCGGAGCAGGGAGACGTCATGGACCCAGCGACGGAGCAAATGCTCATGCCGCAGGTGCTCCAGGAAGCCTTTGGCAGGGAAGTGCTTGCTATGGTGCACCGTGTCAATTATCAGAAACATGTCAAGCTGGCCAACGACGCGAGACTGCTGGCCGACCCCAACTCGGAGCTCGCCACGTGGGACCAACTGGATAACGAATTTCTCGACGACTTGCTACTGGAAAGAGGCGAAGTGCGTGGTGTGGCAGTCATGGACGGGTTCATGGGCGAGGAGTGGACGCAGTTGCTGCTAAATGACGCCTTCAGAATGGCCAAGAACGGGCTGCTGATGTCTACAGCTCCCGATGTGGACTCGAAGCATGTTTTGAATCGCAACAACGGAGGGAACCAGACGGAGACTGTGCCTGGGGCGAAACTCCGCTTCGTCGAGCACCACGACTGCAATACGGAATATCCCGCGCTGGCCGAGTTGATCGAGAAACTGCATGCCCTTCCGTACGAGATCAACAAGAAGCGGCCGGACAAGGCCAAGCTGTGCGCGCAGCTCGTGCACTGCACGGCCGTCCAGCAGTTGCAAGCCGGCCACCACCAGCCTCTGCGCCTAGATTGCGGATCAGGAGACAAGGACAATGGCTTCAAGCTCACGTGCGTCTACTTCTTCAATGCAGTTGAGTCGACAACAGCGGAGCAACCGAAGACAACGCTCACATTGCGAACGAGTCTGGCGGAGAACGGCCCTGTGTGGCAGGTCGCTCCAGCGCCTGACCGCCTTGTTGTCTTCAAAAGCCAATCCGTGCTCAACGAGATCACTGCGATCCCCGATGGAGAAGAACTCATCTACCTCACATTCTGGATCCACGGACAGGCACTGGAGTAGACTCTCATCCAAAATACTTTAGTATATTGTATAGCATTAGATTTCAGGTTTTTATGTAAAAAACCTAAAAACTACTTATTCAGTGCTAACGTTTTCGATTCGATGTGTGTGCCAGCAGCAGCTCAGAATCGAACGAGACCGGCGCCAGGTGGAGTTTTGGGCGACTTGGAGCATGGTGTTTGTGTATTCGCACAGCCGAGTCCATTGATGTGTGCGATCCAGTCGATCGACTCCCGGGGGTTGGAATGGACGGGGACATCCGCAGCATTAGCGATTTCACCAAGTTTGCTGTGGAATCCGTCGAGGTTTCTTCCACTTTGACGTGCTCACGATGGCGGGCCATTGTGCCGTCCGATCGACTCTGGTGTAACGAAGGCAAAATGGCGTTGGAGATCACCGCTGGGACTTCCTTTACAGCGTTGGATGCTGCTTGGCTGGAGCTCTTCCTGCCGTGTCGAACAACGGGGTTACCCCTTGCCAGAGTCCCAGGAATCATCGCTTTCGTTGGGAGATATATCATCGCTACTGAAGGTCTCAGCGTGGCGCTACCACAGCGCTTCTTCGCCATCGCCAGTGCAGTGGGTCCCAATAGTGGCTTTTTCGCTGTTGAAGTGACCATCGACATGTCAACCGTGCACGAGTGAACCTCTTGCCAGCACTTCTGGCAATTAACGGTGAAGCAAGACGAGCACCACAAGACCGCACCTCGAACCGAGCAGGAACAACAAACCAGAACTTCTTCGTTCTCGGCGCCTTCGTCCTTCTCCGGAATAACCTCGTTCGCGTCCTCAAGAGCTTCCGGAGGATCGCTTTCCTTTCGCTGAAGCCTTCCATCTGCACTTGTCGGAAGCACCGAGTGAGCACGTTCAAACATCTCGGAAATATCAACGTTTCTCGTTACCGAAGCGCCGGAGTCCAGGCTGCCTCGACACACCGGGCGCATCGAGCTTGTGATGGCGCGCTCGGCATCATTGGCCAACTTCCAGGACTTGTGGAGCTGTACCTTGCGGCGGATATTTTCCACGTGAGTAACACGCGCTTCTTCTGACGGGAGCTGGTGGGCGAGCATACGTTGACTAGTGGACGCCTCCAAGGCTCTCCGCACTCGTTCAGCAGTGACCAGCGCCCTTGTCGGCGTGGGCGGTGGATCTTCTGCAGACTGGATCAATCTAGGCGTGATTCCTGCTTTCCAGGTCAAGAACACGGGCTGAACCTCGTGGAGCTCCTTCAATCGAAGAGGAGGGGCCGGTACAACTGTCTTGCCCTTCCGAGGTCGAACGGGCGTCGTCGTCACGAGACTTTGCAGGATCGTGTCGAGCGCTTCCACGTATTCCTCGATGGAGTTATCCAAGTGGAAATGATGGAGTGCAGGCTGGATAGCGCCTTGTATTACCAGGTCACAGAACGTATCGAAGTCGACGCGCTGCGCGTCAGTGTACCAGAACGACAGCCGCGTCGCTGTCGACGGCGTTAATGAAATTCCCACTGTTTTGCAGACCTTCACCATTGTCATACTGCACTCGAACGGGGATCTGGCGTCCACAGGAGGGATTTCTGAAGGTCGGTCAGCTACTGGCGGCGTTGAACGGTGTAATATGAGAGACCACAACGTGGAGAATCGTTCGAAAATGGTCGTCCGATTCGTTTTTGTGTCTGGAATCTCGGTACCAAACAGGTTGTTTGCTGCTTCGAGCGAAGGCTTCGGCGCAGCTGGCGTGGGTGAATGACTTGTTGTCTGCCTCGATCGAGGCGGCAGCATCCTCTCCAGCGACGCCCGTCCAAGCAGGGGCTTTGGCGTCACGCTGGCTCTTCCAGTCGGTTGCTTCACGTGAGCCAGATCCAAAGTCAAGATCTCGATTGATTTCGGCCGAAGCGCTTGCATCGAAGGCCTGGCTGCCTCTTTTACTTCAAGTGTCAGATATCCTTCCCATGGGTTGGCGCGTGGGGAGGGCGTTGCAGGAGTTGAGCGTCGACTTTTCCGTGATCTCGATCGCTCGCCGTCCAGCGGATCGATCTGGTTTGATCGATCAATATGAAGCTCCGAGTCATCTCGCAGCAGTCGATCCGTGTTGAAGTCCCCCCATCCATTCAGGTCAGCCGAGCGTGGGCGCTCTTCATGCGGCGTCTCTCCTTCCCGCGCTGTTTTCTTGCGTAAAGTTGTATCCTTTTTCTGACGGTGTCGAGTTATTCGACTTCTACTTGATGGAGGAGAATCTAGACCGGCCGACGTGTACGGCCGGGGAATGTCTTTGTACAGGTCGATAACACCAAATTCAGTCGAGCTTGGCGTTGCGGAGTGCACTTTGCGAGCTGCATGGCTTGGACTCGAGAAAAACTTGGCTTCATTTGGTGCTTCAGACTTCAGATCTAACCCAGTCAGACTCGGGCTATCCACGACAAACTCGTTGGTACTCGGTGCTTGATTGTCGACATCACGTTCGAGAAAGGGCTCATCGAGAGAAGACGCCATACTCCAACAACCCAGTTGACAGAATGGCAAACGGAAAATAGTGGCAGAAAAAGCTAAAAACACCCTCATCGTCGCTAATTTTGGCGGAAATTCCTGATGCCATAGCCTACCGCCCTGGTCACCACTGTCCTGACGACTGGCCATTGCTCAACTCGAGCGTCATGAACGCTGATCCCTTGTCGACGAGACATCGAGGGAGTCCATTGACACGTCGAAGCCGCGATGTGCCACCGCCGACCAACAACTGCCTTGAAGTTCGCTGGCGATTCCTGCAGCACAAGAACCCGAAGCCGCCGCAATTCGGCTCTCCATCTCGAAAGCCGCTGGGTGTTGACCCTATCACACCTCAAGCACGTCATCCCGGTCCACCCGTGCAGTGCAAACGCACTCATCAAGTAGCACGAGGCTCCCCTTCTCGGCTATTTCACATGTTTGAAGCGCACGATGTTGAGGCCGAGGAGATGAGCGTAGGACCCACGACGACTCAGGAAAGCAACCTCCCTGAAAGCCCCCGTGCTTCTCGTACGCTGAACGATCTCATGGGCGAAACGCAGCGCCAAGCAATGCTCGATCGCATTCTGGCCGACATGGAATACCTCGTCGTTGAGCCAACATATTCGCGCCTTGGTCAGGTCGACAAGGAGAAGACAGACTCGCCACGAAGTGCCCAGCGCGCGAGGTCGCACAAGCCTTCAGTTCTCCAGGCAGCATTACAGAATGAGCTCAGCTCGCATAAGAACCGATTGCAGCCCAGACAACGCAGATTCACGGCCCTCTGGGCGATCAGCAGCCAAGGTGGGTATCTAGACGCTATGGACGACGTCGACGATGATGATGACGATAGTGCTGACGGCTCCGACACCGACCGAGGGCATGAATCCGACAGGAAGAGGCGACAACGACGCAAACTACAGCAGCTCAACCCAGGAGACCGGGGACCGCGGATCTTCTGGCAGAAAACCACAGGCGCCAGGTCGGCTGCGGACGTGCCCGATCGACTGCTCACACTATCGCCATCGCCGCCCCGGCGACTGAGATCCTCGCACAAGATCGACTCGTCGCAAGCTGGCTCGACCGTGTCACCAGGATGTCGACGGTACAACGCGCGTGTTCCCGCTGCTCCAGCGTCACCCGGTCGTAACAGCGGTACTGAAGCTCCAGTCTCTCCATCGCAAGCACACTATGGGGCCTGGTACGTCCCCCAGTCGGAATGGTGGACGCTGCACCAGCAGAGCCTCGCCGACAAGCTCCCAGCGGTCTCTGCTGCTTCTAGCGACGCAGACGAGCCTCATTGCCACGGCAGCAACACGTCACCAACGCAGCGCCAACACAAACCACCGCTGCCTCCGGCCGCGCTGTCCCCGCGCGGACGGGAGAGCACTCCGTCCAAATCCAGCGGAACCACGCCTATCGGAGGAAGCAGCACGATTCCTTCGGCCAGCTCTCGCAGTGCGCCGCCCTCTGCACCAGGACCACTTGAACTTCACGTGGCGGGCATTCCGCACTCCTACATCGGGCGCGAGTATCGCGCCTTCATCATCAGCACCGGCTCGACCATGCCCCAGTATCTGCTGTGAGCCATGCGCACTCATCAAACCTCAAACCTGAAGATTTGAAGATCGAGTTGAAGTTGAAGCCAAAGTGAATGTTATGGTAACGGCCCGCAACGACTGGAGGCCGATCTTGTGGGGAAGCCGAGGCGCGAATGCGCAACCTGCGCTTCTTCATCGCTGCTGCCTGTGGACACAGACGCCGATGAAAGCGACGCGGCCTGGCAGCGGCGGCTCTTCGCGAGGAGCTGTCGTCACTACGTCTCGCACGAAAGTGTCATGGTGCATGCGCGTGTGAGTCTCCGCTTGGCCGGGAAGGACTGCGACGGCCACGAGACCACTGAGAACTGGGCGCGCATCGGACCGAAGTTGTGCGCGTCGGCGTCTTAAACGACCTGCAACTCGTGGCCCCGCGGCATCTCCATCGCCATGTGGGCGGCTATGCTCATGACGCGGTACAAACTACCGCTCGCTGTGGCCATGCCGCTCATCCAAGCTGCGTGGCGGAAATGCCGTCCAAACACGTGCGCATGCAACTGGAGCAGCTCCAGCCTGACCGTGATGAATAAATTATGTTATGATATTAGCAAAACTCACACCCCGCCACGCTTCCAACCCCGTGACGGGCTTTAACTGCATCCACGCTTGAGCGCTTTTTCCAGGTTGTGTACATGATAACCTGTCGATTCACCCTTGCAGCATCTTGATTGGCCGGGGGAGGTGGGTGCAAAAACAAAATGATAAGGAAGAGGCAGCGCACTGCTTGGCCTCTTGGTCGTGGTCTTGGTCTACATGTGCTCGCGATGGCACTCCATGCAGAGGAAGAGCGAGTCCGACTTCTTGCCGAACTCGCACGGGAAGCTGATGCGGCCGCTGACGAGCCAGCGCTTCGTCAAGAACTGCTTGAACTGGCTCAGCACGTCGCGGAAGAAGGCGAACATGTTGGCGCAGATGTTGCCCGCCGGGTACTCGCAGGCCGCGCTCTGGCAGGTCTGCAGGAAGGCGGCTAGCTCACTCACCGAAGCGTCGCGGATGTCCTCATCGCTGATGAACTCGGTCACGTTCTGCACGAAAGCGGCCACGAGCGGCCACGACAGCTCCAGCCGAGCCTTGACCACGCTCTGCATCTGGCCCACGGCGAAGGGGATGGACTGCAGCGTCTGGCGCAGCTGCGCGAAGCTCAGCGTCACGGCGCGGTTGCAGTAGCGCGCAACGTCGCGCAGGTAGTCCAGCACCACGGTGAGCAGGCGCGCGGCCGAGATCTCATCGTGGCCGCTGTCCTCGGGCGTCTCGGCGGGCGTCACGGCCGCGAAGCTGGACACCTTGAAGTCCGAGCCGACCTTACTGGGCAGTACGCTGTCGTAGTCCCCCCACACGGGCGAAAGCTCGGGCTCCAGCTCGTCCATCCGCGGGAAGCTGGCCCGCGGCAGCAGCACGCGCTCGTTGGCCAGCCCCGAGGATAGCCGCTTGCAGGCCAACGCTGAGTCGCCGTCGTCCATGGAGCACTTGGAGATCGTTCGCTTGAGTGTGTGCGGCTGCATTCTGGCTCTGCTTCGACAGACTGACGGCAAGATAGATTGTCAAGTGTTGCCAGGCGCGCGCGTTGGCAAGTGAGTGTGAGGCCGGTCGAGTGAAAACTCGGGCGGGGATGGGCCAGCGTTTCTTTTCAAAGATTTGGCATGTGGACCACACCGACGCACAATGCGTCATCACCCTGTGCAGAGCCCGCACCAGCTGTCGCAGCAAAGCGCTTTTCCGTTTTCGGGCCCGCCCGTGCGTGACTTCTCTCCGCGGCTGTCATCGGCCGCCCAAGGCTTGGCTTGGGCCTGGCTTGGCACGCCACAGGCGGAGCTTTCGGCATTGCGACGCCGAGGCCGCATTCGTTTCAGTTTGGCCCTCGCGCCCCTTCCCAGACGCAGGTGTCCCGTTCCAGTCGACACTCGACCTTACGGTACGGCGCTCGTTCGATCGAACGCCGCTGGGTTGACGCGATCGACGCGGCGCTGCCAGGCAGCCAAGCAGGTGTCGGACTTCCGCCGATTTCCCCACGTTTCGCCTGGATAGCGCCGAGCTCACATGCACACATGCACTGCGGGCGCCATCATCGGGTCCGCCGGAGCTGCTGGTGAAAATTAAAGAATGGGGGGATTCACGCACAAATATTGCTGCGTGCCAAGCGCTGTTTTCGGCGGCAAAGTTAGCGGGTGGTGCTATAAAATGGGCAGCACGAATTTAACTTGAAGTTGGAGCTAATATTCTAATGTTCAAGCACAAAAACGTTGCGTTTTCGGGGGCCTCGAAAGTAAGACCTCGCCATACCGGCCATTCGTTGGCAAAGTGCATCGCCTTCGCCTGCACTTGTGGGGTCCGTGGCCAAACATTAGCAGGGACAGCGATAGAGGGCGGTGAGCGCGCAGCGCGCTTGCTGTCTCTCAGGCTTCGAGGCAAATCGCGGCAGGCGGGCTTGGAATGCATTTCGAAGCAGCACTGCGCGTCTGTGTAAAGTGCCGCACTCGGACAGCAAGCGCTGCAGGTTCTGGCCGCTTGCGATCCGATCGCCTTTTGGCTGCGCTGAGTGGCGATCCGCTGGTCCTGCTTCCTGCTCGCTACTCGCCGTCGCCGACTTGGCGCGCAAATCAAGTTGCCTTTTCCACTATGTCAGGGTGGAGTCGCTGTTAATTCCACCCCGGCGCTGGTTCGGCCTCTTGAAGGCGCGAAGGCCGATGAACACGCGCGGTGGCTGAAACTGAGTCAACGAAGGAGGTAACGGCAGCCATCGTAATCGGCGATGGCGATATATGTACAGACGTCCCTCTCGATAAGCGTAGGGGGGTCGCGTATGCAGTTCCAGAACCAATGGGCATAACGTACTGATATTTTAGTACATTCATGGCCCTCCCACTCCCCTCATTGAG
>KV735502.1:10551-25989 GCA_000500225.2 Phytophthora pinifolia | reverse complement strand
GCCGGATTCCAATCGCCGAGCAATCGCCAGACCTTTGTAAACCGATCAAATATCTAAAGTCAGAGGTTTTATGGCGGCAAACTTCGTTTGACTGGATCCTCTTTTTTATTGGTCTACAAACTTTCTTTATGGCCAATTATCCAGGTTCTAGGTGAATTTAATATCCAATCATATGTAGGCGGTGGTTTTTTGGCGATTCCCAGAACCGTCTTGGTTCGGAAATTTTGGTCAGAATTGACAATATCACGTATAATGAACTCGAATAGATATTCAGTAAATGAACTAAAGTGGCATGCTTGCCTCCACTTCTCTTCCTGTTTTGCGATGCAGACTAACTATACCGATGAACAAGACAAAAGGCTCGTTGTGCTTGCACTTGAGTATGAGTCCCAGGGCAAGCGAGTCCAACGGAAGCAGGTGGCGTGCGCCATGCGGGACTACGTATTCGACCCAAGCGATGGAGGATCCACCTGCGTGTGCTCAAGCGAACATACGGAAGGCTTCTAGCGCAGTCTCCACGCTGCTTTTTTTCACGGCATCTCCTCGAGTTGTATGTTTCCAATCGCGCCAGCTGAAGGCGGCCGAAAAGAACTATCCTGTCCACGAAAAGGAGCTTCTTGCGATGAAATACGCACTCGTAAAGTCCATGATTCAACTTCTACGAAGCAAACCACTCCGCTTAAGAATCGACAGTTGTTTTGTGTGTGGTCCACACTGCAATCTTAATAGTCAAAATGTTGCTAGGGGTCACGAGAATCTTCTGCTTCTTCTAGCTCCGAGTCTAGCGAGAAGAACCGTCCATGAGGTTAGACAGCAAGCCTGGAAAAGGGATGAGAACACAGGTGAGCTGCTACCTGCTGCGGTTTCGGGTATAATTGGAATGATTGGGAACATGCAACAAGATGACGTCTTCTTAGATGTTGGAGCTGGGTTGGGGGCCCAGTTCGCGGACCAGACGAGTTTGGGCATCGAAAAACGAACGGAGTTGGTCAGCAGAGGTGTATCTTGCTTGCGAGCACATGCATCCCGAATGCTACTGCTTCATAAAGTGTTCCTGCGCCAGGGGGATGTCCTCAACACGCCTTTATCCACTGATCCACCTTTCCAAGACGCGTCAGTAATTTTCCTGAACGATTTCCGGTTCGTTGAATCGCCAAAGCTCGTCGTTCAACAGGAACGGAGCCTGAAGCGAAGAGCACGTCTACATCTCGCTATTTCCCTCGTTATAGCGTATAAGTTTTTTCGCCCAGTGAGAACTAACAGACACTACGTACGGTCAGCAAGCTGGAAGTCCGAGTCTGCCTCGACCTACGTGTAAAAAATGCGGCAGTAGAAATGGGCGTCAATGGGGTGGAGATCCGGCCAATGCTCCTACAGATCAAGAAGCTGCTGAATCGAGGCAGCATGTGCGTCGAGCTAATCCGTGATGACCACCGTGTGCTTCGCCTACCCCGAGCGCCCGCAGTACTTTGTGGTAACTGTCCAGCCGCCGTGCCCTCGGTCCAGCTCGTCAGTAGCATTTTGAAGCGCTCGACGAGCTGCTCGTTCGTGGCAGGCCCGTCGGCTGGCTTCCCCACAGCGTCGACAAGCCCAGCGCTCCAGGTCCTCCATCTGTCGCGACCTACGAGAGTCGACCATAAGAGCTTGGTCCAGTGGCAGGTCGGGCGCGACCTGCGGGTAGCGCGACGACACGACCAAGTGGGTGATCAACGGCAGGATGATCGAGAATGTCGCTGCCAGCACCACTTGCCTGGTGGCAAGAACCGAAGCCATGATGATCTGCGAGAGCATTAATGCGCCGACGATGAAGCGGTAGAGCGGCGGGAAGAACGTGCCTGCTGTGACGGGGGTTACACGCACCTTAGCATTTGAGGAAGCGTTAACGCGCTAACTAGAACAGACGCCTGGTGTCCTTGTTGTAAGTGTTGGAGGGCCTGGCCTTCCAGTCGTTCCGTGATACCGAGTATCGAACGACTTGCACACTTCCGGGATATAGTTAAACTGAACTGTATTACTCTGCTCATAAGTTCCTACTTACTATAAACTGCCTAATAAATGCACGTTCGAAATAGAGCCAAGTCATCCCCTAAGTTCGAGTCGTACTTAAGCCGAACCTGTGTGTGCCACACTCAGTAGCCATGGACCTTCACTCTGATGGATGCCCCGTTACACCCTCCCATACCCAAATGGAAGACATCGTCTTTTTCCGAAAGATGGGGGAATCCAGTGAGACAAACGGCACCACGTGCCGAACGGGGACCAGCCTCATTGTCGAATTTCCCCGGCCGCCCCGCAAGTCGCCCTCCGGTCCCACGAAAACCAGCGCTGACTCAAGTCGCCCATCAGGCACCCCGCCGAACACTGCCGCTGACGCCAGCCCATCGGGCACGCCGCCGCCTGTGGCGACTACTGCGCCGACCGCTACAACCGAAGCGCCGCCTTCCCCGAAGGCAACGCCTGCACCATCCCCTCGACAGACGAGAAGCCAGGCGCGGCCTGCCGCGAGAAGACCCAAGCCGGCGAAGCCGATGCGCAAGACGCACAAGCCCAAGAGCGAGGCTCGTCTGGCCCTGCGCGCCGCCCGTCGACGCAAGCGCCATGAAGTTCAGGTGCCGGAGCCCTGTGACCCTTCCAGTGGCTCAGAGAGCGGCAGCGATGGCTTGGGTTCCCAACAGATCGAGCTCATCACTGGTGATGAGGACGAAGGGAAGCGCCCCGCGGGCACAACTCCCGAAGAGAAGTCTCGCGTGAGCGAGGGAGACTTGGTCGATGCGACCTCGGCGGATGACGTGGAGGCTTCGCCTCGTGATGATCGCAAGAAGCCTTCGACGATCGCTCAGTCACCAGAGGCTCCAAACCGTGGAACGGAAGCCCTGTTCGCCGGAGGATGTGTCTGCCGAGGTGGACTACGAAGAGTCTGAAGACGAATGCCCGCGCACGCCGGCTTCGTCTCAGCTCACCTAGCAGCAGCGTGCCATCCATCCCGGGAGCTTCGCAACCCCGCGCAGCATCGCTGCCGTGAAGCGCGTCAAGCTGAAGGAAGAGGGCTCCCGGCCCTCGTCTGCCACAACTCCCTCGGAGTCTCAGCGCGTCGATCCGCCGGTGGATGCCGCTCCGCGTGAGCTCAAGGAGCCACCTGTCATCACCAACGCCGGTGCTGACGAAGGGTTGGACCCCGCCTGCCTCGTGCCCGCGAACCGCGAGCACTTGCGTGAGCGGACGGAGACCGCCCATACTGCTGCCGAGCGTGCCTCTGAGGCTAAGCGTGGTTACATCCCTTCGGCCCCAAAGACTCGCGAGCAGCTACTAGCGCTTCGAGTCTGGGCCCCAGACGAGTACGCGGCGTACCTGCAGCGCAGTCGTCAGCCTGGAGTGGCAGTGGCCAACTGCGAGGAGTTTCCGATCATCCTCCCAGAGGACACGGCACTCGCTCGCGAGTCTAACGAGGTGCAGCTCGAAGCGTGGCTCCGCCATGTGGGGTATCCCATACGAGAATTGCTGCGGTTGCCGCACCGCTTGGACTGGATCGTCATGCGGCGATTCCGCTTTCGCATGGCGAAGATGAAGGCGGATCGAGTGTGGGATCGGCAACGATGGGACTCCGGGGCTTTGCCTCTGCCCCATGAAGTCCTCGAGGAGGTCGTTGCGAAGGTGTCGAAGTCGCGACAGTCGCAGCCAGTGGAACATGTGAGCGTTCTAGGGCGTGTTAACGCCGACCGACTCCGTGGGAGCGCTCATAAGCGTCCACGATATCGGCGCAGTCCTCCACGAGGCGACTTCCAGGATCCCACGTGCTTTGAGCCTCGGGATAGCCACGCCACTTCACCAGATACTGGCAGTGACCGATATGCCCGCAGCGCTTCAGTAGCTTCTCAACGCGGAAGTACGGGGCGCCCTCACTTCCGATCAGCGCGGGAGGAGGACGCAGGGGGCGTCTCGCCGGCTCGGGAGCCTCTTCGCGACGCCGGCGAGGGTTGTCAGCGACTCCTCGAGTCGCAACGGGTGGTCGTGGCTGCACTGCCTGGTCGTCTGCAAGGCGTCAAAGCGACGTGGCCTCCGAACGGAGCGTGCTTCCCGAGTTGGAACAGCTGAAGCACAGCGTGCGGGTCCTGCAAGAGCAGCTCGGTCAGGAGCAGCACCGCCTTCATGCGCCGCACGCAGAGCGAAGGTGATCTTGAACATGATAACAAAACCCTTCGGGAGCATCTGGACTGGATTCGGCATCTTTATAACCGTGTGGCTGCCTTGGAGCAGCGTGTTTATCTGGCTGCGGCGCCTGTGCCCGCCGTTCAAGCTGCCCCAGCGCTCTCTCAAGCCGACTGGATCCGGATGATGGCGAATGCCTTTCGCCAATACTCTGGCGCGCCGGACTCTCCGAGTCATCCGCCTCCGCCGGGTGATAAGGCTTGAGCAGGCCGACGTAAAACGTTGGATGCGTCGCCATGACAGACGGCAAGTCTAGCGTGTACGCGATGCCGTGGACGCCAATGACTGTGAACGGCCCCACAAAACGAGGACGGAGCTTCGTGCAGCACACTGCGGTGACCGCCTGAGTAGGGAGATTCTTAGCGTTGACGAAGATCCGGTCCCCTAACTTAAACACGTGTGTGTTTTTACGCCCCTGGCGATCACTGTTCTCCTTCTGTTTGTCTTGCGCTGTCGCCATCGCGTCCCGGACGCGACGGCGTATGGCTTCAAGCAAGATCCGTTTGACGGATGGTCGAAGGCCTTTGAGGCCACGCGAATCGTCGGCGATAGCCTCCTCCCCACCCAAATTCGAAGCCGGTGGCAACGATAACGGGGTGCGCGGATGCCACAGGCTGTTGACATAGAACGGAGTGAAGCCCGTCGATGCATGCACCGTATTACTCAGTACTTGGGAAAGCATCGTTCTCCACTTCGTGGGCTCTTCGGCGCAGACGCTGCGCAGCACGTCTTCCAACACGCGGTTCACCCGCTCGGTTTGCGAATGGTCCGCAGTGGACATGTCCAGCCTCGTTCCGAAAAGACGGAACAAGTGTGTCCAAAAGAGCGACACAAACCGGGGGTCCGATCGCTCACAAAAGCCTCCGGGAGGCAGTGGTGGCGAAAGACATTGCCGACAAAGAGCTGGGCCGCTTGCGGCGCCGTCACGCTCTTTTTGACCGCGACGAGCCGCACCATCTCGCTCAGGTGGCATACGAAAACCAAAATGCCAGTGTGGCCTCGCGTGTCCGCCGGGAGTTCAGAGATGAGGTCCATGCTCATCGAGCGCCAATAATCCGCCGGAACCGGCAAACTCATCAGCGGTGCTGACGAAGAGGGAGCTGGCTTCACGCGCTGACACGTCTCGCATGTCTGTACGCACGTGCGCACCCACTTGTACATGTGAGACCACCAGAAGTGGCGCGCCGCGGACGTATACGTCTTCTCTCGACCCAGGTGGCCGCTCAGCGGTGTGTCATGTGCCTCGTAGAGGACTCGGCGACGCAAGTCCTCCTCATTTGGAGCGACAAGACGGGGTTCCTCACCATAATTTACTTGATAGTAGAGAAGACCATCGGTCATTGAGTAGCGATGCATCGGGAACGCTGCCGGGCAGGTTCACCAACAAAGCTGGCGTCTTCAACGCCTTCACCACGTCTGCAAGATCATCGTCGTCGCCATACGCCTCGCGTAGCTAATCGTGAAGGGGAGACTCGAGACACGCAACGTGCGCCAGCTCATAGTCCGGACGCCGGGAGAGCACGTCCGCCAGGACATTCTGCTTCCACGGCTTGTATTCCACGGTGAAGTTTTACTCCGCGAAGAAGGAGAGCCTCCTTGCCATACGCTGCGAAAGGTGGGGCAACGAAGTCGCTGTCCGCAAGGACGCATGATCTGTATAGATCACAACGGGTTTGCTCCCTAGGAGATGAACCCGGAACTTCACGAGTGAGTACTTCATCGCGAGGAGCTCCTTGTCGTGGACCGGATAATTCTTTTCGGCCGCCTTCAGCTGGCGCGATTGGAAAGCGACCACTCGTTCCTTGCTGTCGGCATCGGCTTGCAACAGGGCACAGCCTATGGCAAAGTCGGATGCGTCGCATACCACACTAAAAGGACGATCGTCGTCCGGCAAAGCCAATATCGGTGCGCTCTGAAGGCTTCTCTTGATGGCTTCGAAAGCTCGCTGGGCTTCAGCGGACCACGACCAATCTGCATCCTTCTTCGGAAGGTTACTCAGTGGCCGCGCCATGTCAGCGTAATTCGCACTGTACTTGTGCAAGAAATTGGCGAGGCCGAGCCGCTTGCGCAAATCCGTTTGGGATGTTGGCACTGGCCACTGCGCGATCGCGTTGATTTTCCCTGGATCCGCACGGATCCCGTCCTTGTCAAGGAAACAGCCCAGAAAGGGGATCTCTTCGGCGCCGAGGATACACTTGTTGATGTTGGCATTCAAGCGATTCTCGCGCATGCACGTCAAACCTCTCGGAGGTGTGCGATATGCATCTCAACAGCTGTCTTGCCTTCCGCAGCGCGGCTGTGAGCGAAGATGTCGTCAAAGTGTGTCTGCACAAACTGCCGCATCGGCCGAAAGAGCTGAGTCACCAGTCTGTTGAACGTGGCTGGTGCGTTAGACAGCCCTTGGGGCATTACCAACCACTCCCATAGCATACCGCTAGGGGTGCTAACCGCGGTGAGCGGAATGTCTGATTCACGCATCAGTAGTTGGTAGCAGCCATCGATCATGTCGAGCGCGCTGAAGACAGTGCATCCTGTCATGCCGTTCTGCAACACATCCTTGCGAGGAATTGGCGTAGACGCCGGAATCGTGGCTGAGTTCAACTTGTTGAACGCATGTACCATGCGCCACTTCCCATTGGGTTTCCGGACGCAAAACGTCGGCGACGAATCCGGAGACTTCGACTCGTGCACCATGCCCGAGGCATACTTCGCCGCGAAGAGGGCGTCGATCACTTCGCCTTGCTCCTTCGGCAGCGGCCATTGGCGTGTCGTGCAATACTTGGTGCCCGGCACCAAGTCGATCGCGTGGCGAACGCCGCGATCCGGGGGTAACACCGACGGTGGATCGTCGCTGACGACATCCGCGGACTCTTTTAGAAGATGGTAGTATGGATCCGACGGGTCCTTCAAGATGGCCGCGCCATACCGCTTCTGCCTCACAGAGGAGCTTTCCTCTTCCAGCACCTCGGGGTCCATGACCGAAGAGGTGTTGAGCTCGGCCGAGTCTTGTTCCCGACCAACTCATCAAAGTCGCCTGCCTTCAGGGAGTCGAGGAACTCCACATACGCGAGCTCCTCGAGTTCTAGTAGCTCGGCTACCAGAGGTAAAGAAGCCAAGCTCCCGCCTTTCTTGAGCTCTCCCGTGAGAACGTCTAGCACCTGGGTGCGTCCGCCTTATCCGAATCTGCTTCGAAACGGACTCCGTCTCGATGGCGTACTGTCACGGCTGATCCAGACTCGACCACCTTCTTGTGCGCGAGCTCTTGCTCCAGCGACTTGTCCTGCGTGAGCTGCCTCGGCCCGAGCGCTTTAGCTCCGACTCGACCACCTTGTGCGCGAGCCTTTGCTCCTGCGCTTTGTAAGCCGTCCGCCCAGCGGGCTGGAAAAGCGCTCGTCTGTTCGAGAGGTCCATGAGTCTCATCGTGAGAACACGGAACCCCTGTAATTCCTCCCACATCCACTGAAGGCTCATGAGCTCTCGATGGTGCAGGGCACGCGGTCGGCAAAGCCGAAGGCAAGTCTAGTACTTCCGAAGTACCAGCGAAGTGACATTCGCCGCGAGGCACCCGGTGCTCGTGCACAAACCCGACTCGGGAAGAGGAGGGGATATGTACCCTGTCCGTGAGGGGGTTGTGACTAGCACCGATGGTGCGCGTCTTCCAGTCGGTCCACGGCTCGTGCTTGGCCAGCCATGACATGCCGAGAATCAGGTCGTACCGATCATCCGTGGCTAAGACAATGAATGGTTCGACCGCATTGAACTCGTCAAATTTGACCGTCAAAGGGAGGAGAACCTTCCGCGTTGATACAATTGAACTAGTCGCCAGGCGAACAGACACGTTATCATTACTCTTAGAGTCCGCTAAGGCTTCGCATACAGTGTACTGTTCCTAGCCACGCTAGTTTTCGTTGCGAAATTGTACGACGCACCCGAGTCAATCAGGATTGTCATCGGCTCTTCATACCCTTTCACGCTGGACGTGACGACCACGAGGTTAGACCACGCGGTGACCACGGAGAGACACAACAGTGTCGTCTCTGGGGCTTGCTCTCCAGGAAGTGGGGGTGGCAGAGCCACCGGCCTCGAGTAAGAGCAAAGCCTCCCAGCAGGGCGTCCCGCGCCCAAATCGTTTTCCGACTCCGTAGCTTCGGCCATGTTGAGAGACGGAGTGGCCTTGCCACGACCCGCCTTCCATGGGTTCGTCGGACAGTTTCAACGGAAGTGACCTAGCAGGCTACAACCGAAGCAGCGGCCACTCGGACGCTGGTTCCGCTGGGGACGAGCCGCCTCGGCCGCAGATATCTCCATGGGAGTGGGTCCTTCCGTGGGTTCCGAACGACCCGTGTACCCTTGCGCAGAGCGCACGCAGTGGTCTTTCATTATGGCGATGTGGACCGCGTCGTTGAGAGACTTCGGCTGTCTGCGAAAGAGCTCGGTGCGCACCGCGCCCGGACGAACGCCGTTCATGAACACCGTAACCTTGACGTCCTCAGAGAGAGGAGCCGCGGCCATTGCGGCCTCGAGATTCTGCAGCTCCATGACATATTCTTGGAGCGACCGCTTTCCTTGCTTGCATCGCAAGAGCAAGGACCGATAGCGATACGCCACGTTGGCCAGCAGGAATGTCGGGCGAAATTCTTGTTCCATGAACCACCATGAGGGGAAATACCCCGGGGACGCTGTCTCTCGAGCCATGACCTACGCACGAGCCCTGCCTCCCAGGTTTGAGAGGGCAAACGCCACTTGCGCTCGCGCGTCGTAGATCGGCCCGGCGCTCAGCGCATTCTCGATC
Organism: Phytophthora pinifolia; assembly: GCA_000500225.2. Taxonomy (NCBI): domain Eukaryota; phylum Oomycota; class Peronosporomycetes; order Peronosporales; family Peronosporaceae; genus Phytophthora; species Phytophthora pinifolia. Next base: position 16,991 of record KV735502.1, on the reverse strand, counting down.
TCACGAATCCAGAAGACAAGACCGTCGGACTCCTTGCCGTCAATCGTCGACACCGACATCTTGACCGGCTTAGTACTACCTTGTCGCGGAGTTGGCACGACCACCCCGCTTTGACAGCGCCAAAGCCCATCAAAGTGGCTCGTCCGAGAGGAGACCAGCATGCATGGCGATCTCTACTTCTCGGACCCAGAAGTGAAGGTTCTCTCCTTCGTAGGGCGTCACGTTCAGCCTCAACGGCTTGGGCTGTGACGGCCTTGGCGTAGCCACGGCAGCTTGCATGCTGCCTCGAACATGAGCGACCAGCCCGCGTTCGTACGCGTCGAACGCATTGATACGCTCGACCTGGTCTGTCGGCGACGAGTCCCCAGACCTCGGAGTGCATCCATCCCAAAGACGCCTCCCATTTTCCGAACCGACTCCCATTGGAGGTCGTTCAAGTGAGCGAACTCACTTCGGTCCATCTTGGCTCAACCTTTGAGACCACAAAGGATTCAGGTAGCTCAATCAACCCGCGTAGGTGTGGATTGACTACAAGTGCTGCCAGGTGTGACGGGGCACACAGCACCTTGCACAGAGGAAGTCCTGGAAGTATGCAATACTTCCAGTGAACAACTGTTCACTGGTCCCTGGTCTCACGGGACTATTAACCAAATAGAGGGTAAGATAGAGACTGAATATATTTATAGGAGGGCTTAGTTTGGCCTGCAATACAAACTAAAGGTCTCCTATAATGAAACCTAATCAACTGATCAATGTTTGGCTCGGAGGATAACGGGTATCTCGTACCCCGAATAGGCATATGTAACTACGTAAGTCCGTACTTAATACGGACGGGACCTTTTTGTCCAATGGGATTGACGCCTCGTCAATCCCTCTGTAACGGCACACACTCTTTTAGGTGCCCCGTCACATTGCTCTTCGCTCTGCATGCAATAATGCATGAATTGTTTTCGGGTAAAATTGGCAAAGCGTGTTTTACTTGTAAACTCCACCGCTCGCGTACGCAAATGATGCACTGGTCGGGTCTTGTTTTTGTATATTATAATCCATAGCGTAAAATTGCCGACAGCGACCGACGGCTGCCAACCCTGATTTGATTGAGGTCAGTACGTACTGTTTGATTCGCTAAAAACATGAAGCATCTCATTAGCTGAAAGTGTGAGGACGAGTCAAGAGGCCACGGCCGGTCGATACGAAAACAGCGGCACAAGCGGGAGCGGCGCCGACGTGCACGGGGAGTTCACGCGCGTGGGGAGGCGGGGCCCCACGCGCCCAAGGGCAGTATACACACAACCACATCGACCAGCATGCAGAGCGGGAGCGGCGCTGGCTGAGATTGGTAAGTTTACGCCTTGTGAGACTTGTTTCTGGTTGCTTACCTCTCTATGGTGTTGCAGGGCTCGCGGAGGAGGATTAAGGTGAAGAGGGGCGGTGAAACATGGTGCTTAACTTCGTTGTTCCGCCCCCGTTCCCTGTGGCCTAGACGCATCGAAACTTGGTGTACTCCTCGTTGTACTGAGGCGTCCTGGGTTTGCTCCACATCATGGGTAATATACTTGTATGAGTGTGCAGCAATGTGGATGCGTGTTTGTGGTGTGATGGTGCTGTTTGGTTAGGCATATACGACTCTACGAAGCCGACGAAGTGGGCGTCGGGGGTCTTGGCGTTGACGGCGGCGATTGCGCACGACCTCCCCGAGCTTCGTCTTCGATGAAGGCCCGGCGCACAAGACTTTGACGTCGCCGGTAGAAGGTAGACACCCATGCGCGGCGGCAGGTTTTCGGCGGGCTCTTCGGTGGACTCCCGGTTGAGTAGATATACGCGCTGACCACTTCGTACGTACGAGTCCAAAATCTCCCGAACGTCGTACGTGGGTGCTGCTGCCATTCGTCTTCGCTGTCACTGCTATTGTCTCGCCCGGGAGAAGGCGCCATCGCCACGTGGGTAGATGGACCGGGTACCCATACAACGTCGCTATCGTAGCCGGTCGTGTCAGCAGCAGAAAGGTTTTCAGACGGCGTCGCCCATGCCTCTACAGTCCCCGGAGATCTGATGAACTCGGCGAAGGCGGCGTTGCAGCGTCCCTGGATGAAGATGTGGTCTCCTCTGGGGTGATATCGACTGGGGACGGAATTTCCGCTGCGGTGCGAGGCTGGCTCTGCTGGTGGGAACGTCGCCGCTCTCCAACATTTCACGTTCGTCCCTTCAATGATGGACACTGCAAGTTGCTGGAGTGCCCGGAATGCCTCGGCCAAGAACTCCAGTAAGTCAGCCGCGTAGGTTGTCTCGAGCCGTGATGCGCAGCAACCGTAAAGCTTCTCCTGTAGCTCTAACATTGATGACATTTTGCCCAACAAAAGTATCGAATTCCTTGCGACTGAGCATTGACTACAGAAGCCCTTCCTGAATGAAGAATGGGTAAGTTGCCACGTAATTGTGACGACTGACTGGATTTATGTTTGACGTTTTCTAAATGAGAAGAACACTGTGTCAATGAACACTGTGTCAATGAAAGTCGTACCATCCCATTTTTCAGAAGAACACTGTGTCAATGAAAGTCGTACCATCCCATTTTCCTAACTACAGAAAGTTTGTCGTTGACTCAGGAGCGGGGTCGCGAATCATGGCGATGGCAATGCGAGCACGGTACGCTTCAATGAGCTCTCGTAAAGCTCCATCTCGATGAAGCACACGAAGTTGCTTCAGTAGGCCCGATCCAGATTTTCGCTTGATGTTTTTTTCGCGGAGAAACTTGTTCATGTTGGTCTGTGCCAGGTTTCCAGCTTGCATCACGAGAGCGGAGTATCTCTGATCGGAAGGATCCAGTTGAAAGCCACGATGTAGGAACGACCGTGGTGTTCTCCGAGGTGAGGAAACCCTTGAAGACGTTGATCGCTGTCGTCTGTGCTCGCTTTGTATTCTCGGGGGCGAGGTCTTGAAGGCTCATACTTAGTTCAACGCCTGGCTACTTGATATCCGGCAAAAGTGCGAATGACTTAACTCCAGTATCGTAGCGCACATGTCTGGCCGACGCTGCCGACATTATGCGTCGGCCACGTGTCGGTAGTGTTTAAACCTATCCCAACCCTTTCGCATTGGCCAAAATACCGCTGAGGTAGCGTGTGATTAGCTTAAATATTGAATAGAGCTACTGATTGGTCCACGCGACCATACACAATGCAAGGCAAAATTTACTGTGTCGGCAGCTTCACGATATTCATCCATAGAGCTACTCTACCTCAATCCAAGGGTATCAGACGCTTATCACTTCTCGCAGTTAATAGTAAGAATTCAGTGATTGGTCTTTATAAACTGTCGCTCTCAATACAGAAAAACAAGCGAGGTCGGTCCCTGAGAGAGAGACTGCTTGATGCTGCAACGCGTCATGCTCAGTGTAGCGTGTCAAGTGCTGCTGCTGTGCAGCATGTGTAGGAAGAACTTAACGCGATCTTGCAACGGTAGCCCAGAGCTTGGATGGCTGTTCCTGGCATCTTGTGCAGCTGGAATCTCATGTACAAGTTCCCTAGCGAAAGCATGGCCATCATACCGATGACGTTCGTCAGGGTGTATTTGGTAGAAAGCGTGTGGCCTGGAATAGTGAGAAGCGCGTAATGTTTCACGTCGTCCACGAGTTCTAGTGACAGCCACAACAACAGCTGCGCGAAGAGCACACACTGCCAGGACGTCACCGCCACCATGAAGAGCGTATTAGCAGAGAGCTGGTAAAGTTGACCCGGATGGTAACGACAAGAATCGCTCGACTGTCGCGTAGTTGTGCGCTGACACTTTTCATTCAACCACCGGCTGCTCAAGACTCTGAAAGGTCGCCAAACCCCCCGGCATACAAACAACAAGTCAATTGCCCCAACGGACGAGCGAGGGTGGCAGAAGTGCGTGCACGAGGACAGCAAACCACGGGCAGAAGCTGAGCCCAGGAAGATGCAAGGCCCCCAGCAAGAGCCGGAGCGACCGGCGACACGCAGGGAGGGCGAGGATGCAATGATGAACGATGGAGCGGAGGCATACGCGTGGAAGACGGTCGGTGAGGACAGGAAAAGCCGAGCGAAGGAACGTAAGGAGAGCAAGCGTGGGGCACGAAGAGTAGCCTCCGTCACTGCTGGTAGGCAAGCTGAGAGAAAGCTGTCGCCGCGCAAGACAGCAGGAACAGCCAACGGGCCGGCACAGACGCTGGCGCGGAAACGAGAGGCAGCAGCAAGAGTCGACAATGGAGACGGACGAGTTGTTTTTAACCAACTCAAGAAGTACTTGAACAGCGGGGCTCCTAATGGATATGTGCAGCAAACAGTGATACGGCTTGCAGAGTTAGCAAAGGAACGCAGGTTCCTGGTCCATAAGAGAACGATGATAGAGCAGGAGAGTACTGCTCGCAACGAGCAGGAGCTCCGATCCCGGTGGGCTGATGCAGCTCCTCTTCGGCAACGACAGAAGCATGCCGGACTCCAGAGCGAGTGGGAGATCGACCGCAAGGAGCACCAAGCTAGACTGGTGCAACTGATGACCCAGTGGATTGTCGCAGACAAGGAACCACAACGCGAGATCGAATACAGACTTCGGATGTTCCAGTTCAAGACCAAGGCTTCACTTAGCTTGGATGAGAGCATGGTAGCTCCGACGACATACTTGGATGCAGTCCGGCCGGAACAGAGACAGCAGGCTTCTCCTTCGCTCACAACGAAGCAGGAGCGGTTGCGAGCGCTGTGCCTACAACCCGCCACCCTAACGACGCAGCTGAGGCAGAGAACGGAAGACGAGGTGAAAGCGATTGTGATGATACTAAATCACGAGATTGAGGTCCCCAGCGTACCGAAGTTTCTGACTCAATAGATGGGGCCAGGTTAACTCGCCTGCTTTGAAGACATATTCATGGCGTTGGAATACACGTTATACGCGCACCAGGAGCCGGGACAGCGGTTCTACGACAATCTCTCCAAAGCGGCGCTGTTAGCACAGACTCATGGAGGTCCGGAGGCAGCGCCGTCGCAAACGAGGGAGATTGAAGACTTTCAGCGTGATATTTCAAGAATCAGCTTAGACATGAAGACCCGGATGCTCAAAGTGACCTACAAGGGAGGACAAACGGCGGCGAAGTGGATTGGGTGGATGGTCCCATTGGCAACGAAGATGTTACCTCTCATTGACTATGAACAAATTCGTGAGAGAGCGAAGACGACGCACGAGTTGGTAATGATGGACTACTACTCGTTTGTAGTCGAAGTTAGAAATGGGGAAGTCGCTTCTAGGGACATGTACTGGATCCTCGCGGAAGGGCTGGGATTGCAGGCGCAGGAAATGAAACACTCAGTACTCCCAGATACGAGCGTTAGCGAGATACAGTGGCAGGTCTGGGTCCGGGCTACTGAATGCCCAAGCGAGATCCTCAACAAAGGATACATAATGGTGGGAGACGTGGAAGTAATGTTGCATCACGCTGCGACTCACGTCAACTGGCCGTGTAGGAACTGTTTTTCTCCTGAGCATCCAGCTCGATGCTGCACCGTGAAAGACGACAATACATCCCAAGAGCAACTCAAATATACATGCCGGGTCGGGGGGACGAAAACCTCGGCTAGAGGAAACAACAGCAAAAGTTATGCAGCCAAGGAGCAGCCTCGAACCATGGCGCATCTGGAGGCGGTGTTGCGAAAAGAAGGAGATAAACTGACTCCTTCGACGAAACCGGATCGATTCAGCAGACGACTGGCACCTGTGCAGCCAGTATCGCCCCCGAAGCGAGAGAAAAAAACGAGTACAGCCACGCTAACACTTCCAACGGAATGGGGCCAAACCAGGCCGATGGAGAAACTAACGGTCACGGAGAATCCAGAGGTCGAGACCAAAGGACCTAGTGGCAAGGGGACTGGGCTAATTAACCAAAGAGATGCTGCCGATTCTCCCTTGACTTCACGGAGTGGAAGCAGCCCCCACAAAACGATACATCACCCAAAGGAACAAGGAGCAGCGTACAGCTTTGAGCAGGACTACTCTTACAAGGAGGGGATGGGGGAGGAGAACCAAGCGATGGAGGAACTGGAGGAGAAGTCCTTCATCCCAGGAGCGTATGATGGGGCAGTCAAGGCGACCAAAACGCGGTTACGGCAGGAAAAGCTACGTCGGAAACAGGAGCCGAGAGGACGGTCACCCACATCGCGGAGCACCGCGGTCGGGGCAGGGTGGAGTCCTATGCCAGAAAGAGACGACAGGGGTTCCTCAAGCATCTCGAACGAGAGGAACAGGCCAGGAAAGTGGTATTGGAGTCGAGAGGCGTGGAAGCAGGAGAGACCCAGATGGTTTTGAACGATATACTCTCCCAAACGGAAGGCAGATCGAAGCTGGGTGACTGGTAGGGCTCTGAACCCAGGCATGGATGGGGAAGACCTCACACCAGTGAACATTGCTGCAGCAACGACGAGATCACTATC
>KV735489.1:0-18076 GCA_000500225.2 Phytophthora pinifolia | reverse complement strand
CTGCTGAAGGCAAGCGATAGGATACCTCGGGTGTGAAAATCCTTCATTTCGCAGCGTAACTCTCCCGTATGGGCGTCCCATACTCTCACTGAAGGCCTCTTTCCACGCTCTCCAGTGGCGACAATATTCCGCTTGGCGTCGCAAAGCGCGAAGCTAATGATATCGTCGCTGTGCCCTGTGTGGTGCTTTTGCAGATGATTCGTCGAGTCGTAGATAATCCCCACGGCTGCTGTGTGATAGACGATCTCACCTTGTGCGTTGTACACCAAGTTCTGCTGCGACAGCTCCGACTGATAACCGTACACCCATTCAAGCTCAACTCTCAAATCCGGTTCACGAGAATTGGGGGCAGCCGCGTTCGTAGGTGCAGCGATTGCTCCAAGCCAAGGTTTCACCGCCATGAATTCATCCCCGGTAGGATCGTCAAGGGATTCTTCTTCCGACTCTACCGACGAATCCGTAGCTTCCTCAGCTTCTACTGAGCTCGACTGTTTTTCAGCTCCAAGTGGAAGTCGAACGTTTTCTCGAAGCACTTTCCACTCCATTACAGATCGATCATTTCCTCCGAGACTAATCACGTAGCTGTCGTCGTGAGACCACCGAACGCTGGTCACATGCGACGAATGACCTCGGTGATCGAGTGAGCTTGCGTTCTTTGCAGCACAAGGATAGCGATAAAGTTTGACGAGACCAAAATCGTCCGAGGTTACCAGAAGATCTTCGCGTGAATTGCGAGCGACGGCATTGACATCAGTTCCATCAGAGCATGGCGGCCAAATACCTTGCACGGGCCAGCCAAGCACGCACGTCCAGGAATGCCACTGGGTGTCTTTGGTACTGCTCGCAGAGGTGATGTGCTTACCCGTGGTAGCGTTACTGAAGAGAAGCTCGTAAGCTCCGCAATTACTCTGCAGGATTTGACTGTCTGCAGAGAAATCTAGATGCGTGATGTAGCTCTGGTGCTTGTCAAAAGTTGCTGTCTTCACCACTTTGGCGGCATTTCGCTCTATACGGTACAGATAAATCTTGTGATCGTGCGAGCCGACCGCGAGGGTGGCCCCATTTGGTGAAAACTTCATCTCACTGATAGCTTGTTTGGACGGCCGATCTTCGAACACTTTTTTCGTCAAGTCACTATAACACAGTATAACGATACCACCAGTTTTGGCTTGAGCGGTCTTTGAGAGCCCAGTGACTGCGTTACGCCCGCCGAATCCGATAGCAACGATGTCAGCCGTATCTGTTAAAGCACACGCTCGCGCGACACATTCAAGTCTTTGGACTCGCAGTTGAATTTTCTTAAGCAGACACCACACCCGAACAGTTTGGTCGTCGCCAACAGTGCAGTATTCGGGTTTGGTTGGATGGCAGGCAAGTCCCCAGATCTCCATTTTACAATGTCCTCGAGTGATTGTTGACAGTGCTGACTGGGAGAGTCTGGCATCGAACTCGAACAAATCACTGCCTCCCGTACCAACCAAAAACATGCGGGGAGAAGCGCTACTTGAGCACACACTTCGTATCTCTGAGTTCAACAGCTTGGATCCCTGAAGTGTGCACTCTTTCATATCGAAAGCAGCAACTTTGTTCACCTGGGCATCCCAAACAACGATCTTAGAATCTTTTCCGCCACTAATCAACTCCCTTTCTGCTGCATATAGTGACAGCACCGCGCTGTCGTGCGCCGCAATCGCTTTGGTTACGTCGACCGAGCCTTGAAAAACCAACAATTGACCAGTCGAGCTACCCACAATGACCAGTTGCCCGAATGATACCACGCAATCAAACACAGAGGGAACTTTTCCGTTTTTGTACGCCTTTGTGCCGAATATGGCCTTCTTCGAAGTAAGGTTCTTTCCCTGCTCCGTCCAGAACCGAATGTGTTTGTCGCCACAAGCTACCCATTCCTTCGACGCGGCATGAAAGCAAATCGCACGCACATTATTGCGTTCTCCACGAGATTGCGACGACAGCAGTCCGGTCTGCCAAGTGTAAATCGCAACGGAGTGGTCATCGTCGCCGCCCACGCTTCCGAGTTTTGAACCATCACTTGAGAAACAAACCGCGTTTACGAAACGCTGATGGAATCCTTCGAGACAAGGTCCCAATGATTCTCCACTAACAGAGTCCCACACGTAGATCTTCGGTTTCTTGCCCATTTGAGAAGTCGCAAATGTTGTCCCGTTCGGGTGAGCGCACAGCGCTACGATGTCATCGTCGTGATTCTTGAAGAAAGTCTGACGCTGAGCCGCTTTGTCAAAACTGATGCCTAGCGCTGCAGTATGATACACGACCTTGCCATTTGAATTGTATCGCGCATTATTCGATGCCGTTTGGGCTTGGTATCCGTGAACTCGCTCCAGCTCCAGCCTCGTATCAGGGGACGAGTTGTTAATTTTAAGCGATGCAGCTTTCGACGGAGCCACGACAGCTCCCAGCCATGGACGCACTGCCATAAATTCATCGCCAATGTCGTCGTTCGTAGCCGCAACCTCCAATGGATCACCGGCTCTTTTGTCAAATAACTCAATTCCGTCGCTATCAGTCTCACTAGATCGATGCTTAAGATTGGCTTCCCCCGTAGGTTGCTTGTCGTGCTTCCAGACGAAGACGCATCTATCATTCCCACCGACCGAAATGATAAAGTTATCGTCCGCAGACCATCTAACGTTGGTGACGTGGGAAGCGTGACCGCGCAACTCGAGATATGAAGCTTTTTCTAATGCGCAAGGATACTGAAAAGCTTTGACTTTTCCAAAATCGTCGCCCGTTGCCAGCAATTTTCCGTTGTTTGATCGATCAACGGCGTTTACATCGGTGCCATCACTTTCAGCTTCCCAGATCCCTTGGACTGACCATCCTAAGGTACAGGTCATCGTGTGCCACAACTCGTCCCGAAATGTTGATGCGTTTGTCACGTGCTTTCCAGTCTTGACTTCGGTGAACAAAAGCTCATATCCACCTGAAGTGCTCTGCAAGTAGCTTCCATCCAAAGAAAAATCCAAATGCGTGATGTAGCTGGAGTGCTTGTTGAATACGTGAGTCCGAGAAAACCCCTTCAATACGTTGTACAGGTAGATTTTGGAGTCATGGCTGGCCACTGCTAGTGTCCGGCTGTCAGGTGAGAATTTTACGTCACTCACCCATCGTTTCGCATCGAAGCAGGGCTCCTTCGCGCAGGTTAAATCAACGGCACTGTACACGACAAAGCCTCCATTTGGCTGCTGCTTCTTAGTATTAGCTGCAGTTTTCTTCGCTTGAGACCCACTTCCCGCTTTCCCAGAGTCCTCCGTACCAAGCCCGACTGCGATTAATTTACCGTCTCCAGAGTAAGCGCAAGCTCGTCCTGGAATGGGAAGTTCCAAGAAACCCATTTCGTATTGTGCTGCTAAATCCCAAATGCGAAGCGTTTGATCATCTCCGACGGTGCAACACTGTTGCTTTGTTGGGTGAGCATCCAATCCCCACAGTTCTCCCTGGAAATGCCCCTTTGTCAGCGCTTCTGGGTGAATGTTCTTGCCTGTCTTAGCGTCCAGCTCGTAAATCTCCGACGCCAATGTCCCGACGAGAATGGTTCGTCTATCCGGAGAAAAGCAAACGCTTCGAATTGCTTTACGCTGGGGCAGTGGCGACGACTCCAGCGAGTCTTGAATCTGGATAGAAGGGCCTACTTGTTTTAGCTTATCGTCCCATTGGACGATTTGACCGTCCCGACCGCCCGAGAGCAAGAGTCCTGGTGAGTAAAATAAAGCAGTGACGCCTCCTTCATGCGCTTTGACGACATTGGTCAGCTGCCTCCCCACAAAGAGATACAAGCAGCCATCACTGGTTCCAACGACAACCGCAGTTTCCAGATATTGGGCAACAGGAAATGGTTGGAGTGAGCCCCTTTTCCCCAACACACCCTTCTTCGACACCAAATCTTTTCCTTCAAGAGACCAGAACTCAACGTACTTTTGTCCACACGTCACAAACTCACCAGGTGCTCGGGGATTCGTAGCTATATGGAATGGGACCGCTTTGTTGCCTTTCACCGATATTTTCAGTACTGCAGACTTCCAATTGCTGCTCGACTCGTAGATTGCGATACTATGGTCGTCGTCTCCGCCAATCGATACCAGCATTTCAGCGCTCATGAAGGCCAGATGGAGAACGCCGCGCTTGTGAAGCCCTTGTAGGGTGCACTGCACTTCCGTTGTATCCAAGTCCCACACAATTATCTTTGGTTGCTTGCCAATCTCCCCACTTGCAGCTAAGGGGAGCTGAGGGTGTAGACACAGACTCAGCACATCGTCTGTGTGTGATAAATGATGGCGCTGCTTCATGGACTTCGTGTTTAGGACGACGCAAGCAGCAGCAGCAGGGTATACTACCTCCTCACAGCATCCAGCTCTGCCCTTGGCTGTTGTTGCGGCGAAGCGTACGTTGTTTTTGCAGTCTTGAGCACTATAGCCAAATACCCAGTCCAGCTGAATCGAGACCAGCGGGGCTCCTCTAGACAGAGAGGGAGTCTTACTCGGGGGCACAATTGCTCCAATCCATGGCTTCACGGCCAAGAACATATCGCCGACGTCATCTTGCATCGTGTCCACTGGTGTCTCGACATCTGTCGGAGACTCCGACGATTCCGAGCGTTTTTCAAGCTTCGCGACTAGATTATCCGCTTCAGCAGCCTGCAGCACTGCTCCTTCCTCTCCCGTATCCAGGTCAAGCCTTTCTGGTCTTGCACCCGCAACGTCAAACAAATCAAGCAGCTCCTTTGCTCTCTTGTTCTTCACACAGTATTCCCGAAATTGTTCACACGTGATCGTGATAGATTCCTGGTCGGTCGCTTTCTCCTTTGAAGACGAAGCCCCACAATTGGCAATCTCTCGAAACGTGGACTCAGCGAGCATGATTATTTCCTCTTCATCCACTACAGCGTCCAGGTTTATAGCTTTGCTGCTCGTTGTCGGCTGAAGGATCTTCGCCAGCCCCGACAGCGTTGACTTCAATGAGATGGTAAACTCGTCCAGATCCAGCGCTCCGTCCTCAGACATATCCCACGAATCAAACAGCAGATCAATCTTCTCATCCAGCGGAATGGCTGCAATGAAAGCAATAGCTGAGAGGAATTCGAGCGCGTCAATCGCTGCCAATCCGTCGCCCGAGCCTGAAAACTGCTGGCTCTGCGCGCCTCGAGCGACTGGAGGCACCTGTTGCCACCTTCTCAGCAGCAAAGGGTCAGCAAACAGCTCAAATGCTGCGTCTGCATACTCTGCGATGCGCTCGTTGGAACCACGCAAGCTCCAGACGCCCGATGCGACGGCACGACAGCAGATGGAGCGCACCTGGCTCTTGGAGAGCGCGAAGCTCGTCGCCGAGTCGTAGAAGGCGCGCCAGAATGACTCCACCTCATGCAGCCGCAGGTTGTCGAAGGGCAGGATGGCGTCGGCCAGCGCCACAGCCTGTCGGTCCTTCACGGCCGCCAGCAACAGCGCGTTGCCCATGTTGCCACACCGATGATCGCACCTCTTCGCGTCGTCTTCAACGTGTATCTTTTTCCAAATAGATGAGTACATTGGTGGATAGATTGTGTGGTGTAATTATGTACACGTTGTGTGGTTGAGAGGCGCTTGGAGAACAGGGCGCCACTCAAAAATACCAAAAGCGACAGTCAGCAAATATGGCAGACATCCAGAACTTCCAGACCTTCGGTGCGTTACAGCGGCGCTAATAGAGCATCTGGACGCCTGTAGAGATGTGAGGTAGATGTGACTCGATGCGCTAATATGTTTGCCACACTTTTATTGCTCTGCAGACGCCTTCGCCGACGCTAAGGACGACTCGAGCATCGGCGGCGGCAAGGTCCACGTGCGTGTGCAGCAGCGTAACGGTCGCAAGTGTCTGACGACGGTGCAGGGCTTGGCCGATGACCTGGACGTGAAGCGCATCCTCAAGGCCTTCAAGAAGAACTTCAGCTGCAACGGCGCCATCGTCAAGGACGACGAGCTGGGCGAGATCATCCAGCTGTCGGGCGACCAGCGGACCAACATCCGCGAGTTCCTGCTGGACCAGGAGATCTGCATGGATGCGCAGGTGGTGCTGCACGGTTTCTAAGCTGCTGCTGCTCGAGCTGCTCTGTAAGCGTTTAGCTGCCGTGGCAGGTGTGGAGACGCCGGCCAGTTTGGATCTCAAAAAGAGTTAGATAAGGAGGGAAGCCGAGAGCGAGGTCGTGAACTTCGTGCTTCCCCGTCCTCTTGGCGGCTGTTGAAGGAATATATTTGATGCTTCACTTGTTGAAAAATTCTGTTTGCGATGGCTGAAGCAACCTTCTGCTCACCCCTGCACAAGAGTGTCCAGCACAGCATCTGCGATCCTAGATCTGGACACCGTGAGGACACCTGAAAGGTTCTCCCTCAAATAAGCAGCATCAACGTCTACGTGCGGTCGCTGATCTTGAACTCCGGGAAGTCGAGGTCCGGCTGCCAGATGCCCTGGACGGTCGGGCGCTTCGAAAACACGGGCTTCTTGATGAGCGTCATCTTGCGGCCGCTAGAGTTGCGAAGGCGCTCCAGCTGCAGTAATAAGAAAGTTACAGGTACACACACAGGATAGTAGGTCAGCAAATGCAGCAGCAATGCTTGTGCTGAATAGTCTGTTGGCTCAAACTGTACCTGCTTCATGATGAACGGGATGTCCTGGTTCTTGATGTCCGAGACCTTGCGCTCATTTGTCACTGATGAAATAAGCATCACCAACCGGTTAAGTACCCAGCATTGCATATCCATGGTACGGCTAGTAGTACAGCCACGCACCGTAGTCTCCGACCAGCACGGGGTGGCGCGCACCCTTGAGCTCCGTCTCGAACTGCACCTGCGGGTTCTCCTCCACGAACTGGAGGAAGCGCTGGTCGCTCAAGAGCTGTCGCACGTAGCGACTGCTGCCGCCGTGCTGACAGTAACGAATCGTCACCTGCTTGAGCTGCCACACACCCTTGGTCGCCATCCTGTCGTCGCAAGTAGGAATCGTTTGGCTTAGAGCCAGCTACGTGAGCCACACCAACTTATCCGCTCACTTAAGTACGTTGAAGTAGGAGTGATGGTCTTCCGTGCAACATTTCCTGGCTTACATGGCGCGCGAGGCGGAGAAGAGCGACACGGACAGCCTGCTGAGGCTCGTTCGCGCGCACGAGCGGCAGCATGACGACCGTGCCTACGACTCAAGCACGCCCGCCGCCATCCGCCGCTGCAAGACCATGCTGACCAAGCTGCGTAAGCTTCTGCCCAAGCTCATGCGGCCGGTGGCCACGCTGGCCCCGCAGACCGCCGTGCCTGTGCTGCAGGACATGTGTCAGCTTCTGACGCTGTTACTAGGTGGCAGTGCGTGCCCCCACTCTATGACGCTCTTCATGGAGAGCAACGCGCGCGGGGCGGCGGCCAACCCGGCGGCCTCTGGCTTCCCGTCCTACCCAACGTTGGCCACGATGCTTTTCTACATGGTGTCATTCTACACGAACGAGAATCTGCGGCAAGCGCAGCCAGACGTGCGCAACGTAACGCTGCAGATGGTGCTGTTCCTGCAGCGGAACGACGTGTACGGATTCATCCACTTTTTCCGCGACACGGTGCAGCTATTGGAGGACTGTTTCTTGGTGGAGGAATCGTTCAGCTTCAGAGACGACGCGCTGTCGGGTGGGGCCAGCATCGCGTGCTACTTGGATACGGCCATTCACGTGTACCAAGACGCGGATGGACTGCTCGGAGCCAAGAACAGCGTCACGCTGTGTGGATGCATGCCGATTTCAAACGCGAATCTGGTCTATGAACGCAAAGAGCAATTGAAACAGATGCTGCCTTCGATCCAGGTGAGCTCGGACGGGATGGTTGTGGCACTCCGACAGTCCGTGCTCGTGCTTGCGGACCGAATCATTCACGAACATTATGCGATGCTGGAAGGAGACAAATCGTTCGACAGGTTGTGCCAATTGGTGGGACTTTTCATCGTCAAGAATGAAGCACTTTTGGAGAATGCCAGTGGAGACAACGTCAACGACACGGTGTCCAGTCAAGAGGCCGAAGAAGTCACACGAAACACACTTCGACTGTTGCACACAATGTTGCAATTGAGCGTAACCACGGAAAGACGCTTTATCCGCCTGGCATTGATGTTCCTGAAGTCTAGCTTTCTTCACGGAGCGAACCCTCGGATATTGAAATGCTGCGCTGCAATTCTTAAACTAGTTGGTGATGCCTACCCGCGGCTATCTAAATTTGCCACTGATGCTCTGTGGCCATCGTTCGAGTCCTGGGTGTCTGCAAATATGCACCTATTGCGAGATGCTTACCGTGAAAGCAGCCCTGGTGTGGAGGCAATTTGGATGGCCACGCTTTCGATTCTGCACGTGTACACCCGTCAGTCGAATACTTCGTCTCCAGCTTCATTGTTTGTGGACCTCTTGGAGTATATCGACGTGAAAACATCGAGCCCGGTACTTATTTCGAGTATTATCTATGGTGCTCATCACGTATTATCGACGAAGGAAATGCTGGCAAAAGTAGTCCGCTTCATATCGAAGTCGCTACTGAGCAATGGACCAGATACGACAAATGCAACTCAGCGCACCAACGCGACGAAGAAGAGAAAGCGGAATGACGTGCCATTGGGCAGACAAACCCGACCTGCGGGTATTCATCGTGAGAATAGCGTTGAGCTTCACGAAAAGTTAGGCATGTGGATACTGAACTTGATCTCGATTGGAAATGTCAACGATCGGAAAAGCATCGTTGCAATTTCGACTGGTTTGCGCGTGATATTGCCGCTTCGTCGATACATTGTTGCCTTTGTGCGACTAGAAAGCTTCGCGGTATTTCGAGCGCTCCTCCAGCGTGTTGATTTGATCGTGAACACCCACGCGCCGTCACTGACGACGCTTACGGGCGAGTACTTGGATTTGTGGCTGATCTTACTAAGGTATTTTGACGACCATGAACTCGAAAAGTATCGGGACTTGATGACAAAGATTATTGAAGGTGTCGAGGGTCAGGATATTTTCGCCCGCGGTGTTCAACGGGACAAGGCATTTGTGGTACCAGAGTGTTGGGAGTACTTGGAATTACTGGACCTATACCAGCTTCACCCCAAATATCATGACGTGCCAATGTCGGAGTCACTGGATGAAGTGTCGTACAAGTATCTTCATGGAGGCGACGTTGTGCTCGATGCTCTTTTCCGGAAACCTATCGCTCTGAGAGGGCCACTTTTGGTGAACTTCGTGTGGTCACGCCGTGTGATGCTCAATATTGTCGACGAGGATTCGTGGCGAAACGCTGTCCCCTGGAAAGTTTCGTATCGGTCTATTGTGCAAGATACTTCACCTGATGAGGCAGTGTGCTCGTATCTTGCCCTGACCCCTCTTCTCATATTTTTTGGTGTAGCTGAATCACTCACATCCCCCAAAAAGATGGCTACGTGCATTCTGGAGGCCTTCAGTAGCAAAATCCAACGAACTGGTTCCGAGCTGACATCATCTGCAGCAATTCAAGCGTGCGGAGCAGTACTTTGTGCGGCAGCTTATGGCCAAGCGTCAGCTGATGGAGTGAACTACCATAGCGATAGGAAGTCCGACGCTGCTCAGTGTCGCCCAAAAAGCTGCTGGTGCCGGAAGATCGCCAACAGCTTTCAAGTTATGCCAATTCCGTTAGCAGTATTTGAACCGATCGTTTGCAACGAGACAGCTATCACGGATGAAGGGGCTCATGTGGCCAGAATTAACGCTATGTCAAGCGTGTTCGAGCATTGCGAGATCGACTATGGAAAAGATCCGACAGCAATACGCTTCGTGGAGCATCTTCTGATGTGTTTTGAGAAGCGCCCGGGCCTCGTGCGCCAGGCAGTTCTGGAATCGGTTGCTCGCCAACCGCGCCTTCTTGATGCAATGATTGACCCGGCAAAGGATGGCCTTGCTGGACTAATGGAGCGGTTGGAGGCCCTGATGACTGCGGCGGAAGAAAGCGCCAACGAGTCTGCAATAACAGAAATGGTGTTGACGTCAGGCGCTATTGGCTGCGAATGCGATCCGCAACAAGATGACCGCGGGGAACACTGCATGTGGATTCTTTTGAGATTAGTGTCTTTGTGGAATCGATTTCAATTAGCGAATCGATCGCGCTGTGCAGCGATGGCTTACGATGAGATTTGCCGCATCACTTCTTACCATCAAGTGTCTTGGAGACAATTGTGCGTTGATTTTCCCGAGCTACTTTACTTCCCGCTTGTTGACGAACTTCTGGAAAATAACACACTTAGGGCATTTCTCCGAACTTTCATGGGTGGCAAAGTCGATACGAAGGTTTTCCTGAGAGCGAGCGCACGTTACGTTCTCCCGAAGTACGTTGTGCAGCAAAACGAACGGATGCTGCATGCGTTTGTTGACGAATACAACGGTGTTAGCGAAGACATCGCCATGGCTGATGATACGGAAGAGGAACCACCGATGATTATCGATAATCTCCTCTTGAATCACATTGAGTACGTGCTAAGAGACTTGCTCATTCATCAGGTACAAACAGTCTCCAACAAGAACCGTATCGCTGAATGGGAGTTTCTGTTCAAATTTTCGCCAGAGAACTTAACCGTCCGTGACGTGATCAACCATTCTTCACTACGGCTGTTGAATTTGTTAGCTTGGGAATTGGGCGGACCACAATCTCGACTGGCAAAACGGGCGATACGAGAGGTGGCATATTCGCTGAGCGAAGATTCTCGAGAGGCAGACACAATCGAACAAATGGCAAGTCTCCAGCCAGGGGAGGCTTGCATGCCTCGTCAGTTTTTTTTAGCTCTCATGACGGATCTGGGTGATCAGATTAGCGGAAAGCGTTCGACTGCTATAAAGATTCGAGCCATTAAAAGCATCGATCGACTGTTGGAGCTTTACAGCGATTCATCGGCGGATTCGACCAGCACTCCTAGCAATGGAATCGTCGACCCTTTTGTTCCGAAAGTGATGGCCACGCTGAAGGTCGGCTTGGTGGAACGTGAGTTGCAAGAGAATGCAATTCAAGCGTGGGGGAATTTTTTGCGAATGCTCTCAACGAAAGCTCTTGAGTCGAACCTGAGTTCTATTGTTGTGAGCTTGCTTCCATGCCTTGGGCACGAAGCCTCATCGATTCTGGTTGAGGACGTATCCATCAGTGGAAGTCAGTGTTGGAATGTCGAGTCTCTCGAGCACTTCCGCCATATGGATCTTGGACAAGTCCCTCCGTCTGGTGATCGAGATGAAGCGCAAAAGAGATGCTTGGACGCAGCGGTGGGCATATTGCGATATTTGTTTATCGAGAAAAAAGACGAGTTGAAGTCAGCATTTCCGAAGATCCCGTTGTTACCGTCCATTCCAGAACTTGACGAGATTTACGTTGCTCTATACAACGAAGATGGAGATCCAAGACGTCGACCTTTGCGCGAGTATCTCATGAACCTGTCAGCTTACGTTAATCATCTCGATGTAGCTGTACGTGAAATGGCTCTGACACAGCTATTGCGCTGCCTGGTAGTCCGTGGTGCTGAGTTCGAGGCGTTGATGCAGAATGAAGGCGACATTTACGTTGACACAGCAATTGCTTGCGTGGTGCAGTCTGTTTTGAGGCTCTCACGCACTGAGAGTCATGAAAGTATCAAACTTCTCGGTGCTCGATGCATGGGGGCCTTGGGAGCCATTGATGCTGTTCGCGTGCCTTTAAGCATGTTCTATGCTGCGGGAGGCCCGCCAGGAAGCACTGCAGTCGCGAAAGAAAAGCTCTACCAACACGTTGAGCATTCGACAAAGGATTTGACGTGCGTGTTGATCGAGAACTGGTTGGTGAAGGAACTGCGCGCAGCGCCTGAAGATACAGATGCTTTAGGTTTTGCTATCCAAGAGCTGTTGAAATTTCTGGCTGAGCTGACGGCGGATCCACAACACAGTGGTCAAAGTTTGGCCTCAACGAATGCTTTTGGGTCTTCGTATAAGACGAGACAGGATTCGAGCAACCCCATGCCTGAATGGATGAAGAGAAGATTTGAGCGCAAAGATGTCCTCCAGTTTGTAGAGCCTTATTGGTCGACAAACTACGGTTTGAAAGGCGGACGATCGTCTCGGCGAGGAAGTAGTAGTGGATCCGACCGTCGATCGTCAGCCAGCGCTGATCGGACTTTGCACACAGCGCATGATGACGTTTCGTTCTATGAAAAGTACGGGACGTCATACGAAGAATGGCTGCTAATGTGGTGCCGACGATTAATTCTCCTTTCGCAGCCGCCGGAACGTAAAATTTTCTTGGCATGTCGAACTGCGCTCGCAACGTGCCCTCAAATTAGTCGCTTTTTGCTGCCGTACCTGATACAAAATGTGCTTCGATCCGGAAGGTCTGAAGTTGGCGAAGAGCTCAAGAAAGAAATCATGGCAGTATTAGAGGGCCAGGACTGTGGAGTTTCGATGGAAGATGTTTTGATGGCACCACCTGAGTTGGAGAATATAAGTGACTCTCTTGCCAATGACGCGCCTGATAATCGCGTTGGAGAATACTTTCGCCGACATGACCAATGCTCTCAAACTATTTTTTCGACGATCGATGAACTCAATGAATGGGTTTGGACCAGCGAGAAAAAGCGTCTCGCGCTCAGTGGTAGCACCGCCAGTCGTCAGCCGTCTGCGTCTGCCCGTAGCGATGCGCCGTCGGCGCCGTCGGGGCCGTCAGAGGTTGACGATCATGAAAAAGAATATCTGGAAGAGTTCTTGAAAAATATTCCCAGTCGCTCACTTTCTAATGCGGCATACCAAATCAAGGCATATGCTCGAGCGATCCAGTATTTCGAAGTCTATCTGCGGCAGCAAGAGTTCACTCCGACGGAACCAAGAGACAGCAGTATTGACGTGTCAGGGCCGGTTCATCTAGCTTTGATCTCGAACAATGCTTTTTATCTTCAGCAGCTGTATAAAAGCGTGGATGAACCTGACGCACTTACGGGCTTAGCAACGCTGCGCCGGCTGTATGACGCGTATCGACACACTGAAAATGGAGCGGACCTTCAAGGCGAAGCTCAAGAGGAGGGTCTGAATATTACTGATTTGATGCATCAGATTGTTGACCACGAGCAACTTGCTCAATGGGAAGACGCCCTGGCCTGCTATGAGCAAGCGATCCAAGAGATTCAGACGGCGATCTCGACCGGATCGGTGCCTTCAAATCAACCGCATTACAGTCAACTTGCAGTGATGCAGCCTCCTGTACAGATCCTCGGTGCAGATGCACACAAAGACCCAGATACGATAAAACCCGAGCTGTACTCGGGGATGATTGGCTGTCTAATCCAGCTCGGGCGTCTCGAAAGTGCGTTGCAGCATATCAACGGCATTGTATCACAAGAACCCAAATTCATGGCTACGATGTACCCCTTAGCACTGGAATGCTCTTGGCGACTATCACGATGGGACCTACTTACAGACTTGTTGAGTGCTGAGAAACAGTACCCACTACTTCACCCGTCTAGTAGCTCTTCCGATGCAACAACGAACACTCGGTTAAATGGGTTTGACGTTTCGCAACTGATGCTGGTTCGCGTGTTGCATAGCTTGCATGGTGGACAGCAAGAAGAATTTCAACGTCACCTGAAAGCTGCACGGCTGGAAGTAATGGGCCCTCTCGCAGCGGCGTCTGCCGAGTCGTATCAGCGCGCGTATCCACTTCTGCACGATCTCCATTTCCTGCATGAAGCTGAGCAGGGATTCATATTTCTACAGAAGGCGAGAGCGTGTGATGATCTGGCTCGTCGCAGGCTTCTGTGGAAAACCCAAACGCCTTGGAAGATGCGCTACGATGCGTTGGCAACACAGCTCAAGTACAGAGACCCGATACTCGCACTCCGCCGCGTAATTTTGCAAGATGCAGGGCTTCGGAACGAGGTATCCGAGAACTGGCTGTCGTACGCAAAGTTAGCCAGGAAGGAGGGGTTTGTTCGTACAGCTACGAGTGCTGTGATGCATGCTGAGGCACTGGACAACCAGTACGCGCTCATCGAGAAGGCCAAACTGCTCGTGAGTCAAGATCGAATGTACGAAGCCTTGCAAATTCTCGAGCCGGTGGATATCGATGCTTCTACACTGGACTTTGATGTCGATGAACCCCACCTTTGCGCTAAGAATTTGCTCTTGGCAACCAACTGGATGCAAGAATCTGGCCAGCGTCAAGGCAAACGGGTGATTGAGCGGTACCAAGCGGTTATTCACTTTGACCCGACCTGGGAAAAAGGATACTTTTACTTGGCTAGATACTACGAGTACTTGTTGAGCGTGAGCCATCCCGACGCGCTGAATGGATCGATGAGTGATGACGCTGCTGAACTCCAGGTGGATGCAGTGTTCCGTGCGCATTTGATTAACTTGATGAAAAACTACGTGCAAGCTCTGGCCCACGGAACAACGTTTTTGTTCCAGTCGCTCCCACGGTTGCTGACACTATGGTTCGAGTATGGCGAAGTACTCTACGCGATGACCGTGGGTGGGCGAACAAGCAGTAAAACGAACAAGGCTATGCGGCAAATTAAGATCGCTCAGAACCAGACCACCTTGGAGCAGCAAATTCTTGACGATATCACCGAGGTCGTGAACGAAGCAGCGGAGTCACTGCCAGCGTATGAATGGCTGGTCTGCTTTCCACAAGTTACATCGCGCATTTGTCATCCCACCCCAGGTGTAGTCGACGGCGTCAAGAAAATCATGATTCGAGTGCTCACGGAGTACCCAGCCCAGGCGATATGGCCGCTGCTGGGACTCTCTCGCTCGCTGAACCCTCAGCGTAGCGGTTGCGCACTTAAGATCATTTCAAGCACACAACAGCACTTTCTAGCAAAGGGTCTGAAAGTGATTTCAGACAGCTTCTTTGAAGGAATGCGGATGGCCGATGAGCTCATTCAGCTTGCCAGCCACGACCCCGTTAAGCCCCAACGCAAGATTCACATTCGACTGAGCCGCATTCGGACGAGGATTCTCGTGCCAATCCAGGCAGCTCTGAGCACGATCTTGCCAGCATCTGGGCTGGCTCCTCGCGACGAGCTTCATGATGCTTTCGCGTCGAACGCCCAGGTTTACATCAAGGCATTCAGTGACAAAGCCGATGTGATGATGACCAAGGAGAAACCCAAGCGCATTGAACTTCTAGGCACAGATGGACAATTATACTCATTCCTGTGCAAGCGGGAGAAGACGGGAGACCTCCGTAAGGATGCACGTATGATGGAGTTCAATTCGATGGTCAACAAGCTCCTTCAGAAGGATCGTGAGGGGCGCAAGCGCAAGCTCCGATTGCGTACATACGCTGTTGTATGCCTGAATGAGGAGAGCGGGCTAATGGAGTGGGTGCGGCACACGAAGGCCATGCGACAGCTCATAGGCCAGATCCACAAAACGGAGCGAGGCTGCATTCAACCTGTCCGACTGACTCACGATATCAAAGAGAAGTACTTGACCATGCAGAAAAAGTATGCGAATGACCCTCCCGCCATGGCGCGGTACTACCGGCGCGAGGTACTCTCGCAGCCCGTTTTCACGCCAAGGTTTCACCAGTGGTTCTACAACAACTTTGCTGACCCGACAGCGTGGTTTGAGGCCCGCTTGGCGTTTTCGCGGTCGACGGCCGTGTGGTCCATGGTGGGGCACATCATCGGCCTCGGCGATCGCCACGGGGAGAACATCTTGATCGACTGCACCAACGGCGAGTGCGTGCACGTGGACTTCGACTGCCTTTTCGATAAGGGACTCAAGCTGACGAAGCCCGAAATCGTGCCGTTCCGTTTAACGCCCAACATCATCGACGCGTTTGGGATCACAGGGTACGAGGGCGTTTTCCGCCGTGTCAGCGAAGTAACGATGCACTTGCTGCGAGAGAACAAGGAGACGCTGCGAAGCGTGCTCGAATCTTTCATCCACGACCCGCTTGTGGAGTGGGGGCGTCGCGGCAAGGCCACACAAAGCAGCGGAAGCTCCGGTAAGAGCGTCGCAGAGATCTCCAGCGAGCGCACCAAGGCAGAGACGCGCCTCGTGCTACGATCCATCGACGACCGACTGCGCGGCGTCTACAACCTGGGCGATGCCATTCGCCCGCACGTGTCGTCTTCCCATCGCAGCATCCTACCGGAGACCGAGACACTGCCGCTCTCGGTGCAGGGCCAAGTCAACAAGCTCATTCACGAGGCCACGTCACACGAAAATCTCGCCCAGATGTATATCGGCTGGATGCCGTTCTTGTAGTGCTCGTGGTTAGTGTTGGTGTATTACAGTCGACTTCAACACGAAAGCCTAAAAAAAGGCGCGGTTTACACATCTAAATCTGAAACAAATGTTCGGCATACACCTTGTGGCAAGCAAAAACAAAAACAAGCTGAATCTAACTACTACAGCTATTGACACCAGGATAGCCGAATCAGACCTTGGAAAATACAGCAAGATACTGAATTGCTTCCTCGTCGCTAGCGTAATAATCTTGGCAATATATGAACAAGCAATAATAAGCACGCGCAATTATTGGCAATACCTCCATTAACGATGTTACCTAAGAGCGGCAGTACGAGTAGCGCGTAGTAAGTGCTTGCCGGCGTACCTACAGCAGGCTGGTGACGTCCCACATTTCCTTGTTCGCGCGCACGAAGGCGAGCATCTCGAAGTTTGCTGGAAGCAAGTTGCTGCGCTGCGATGTCAGCACCCACTTGCACTTGGAAAATAGACGCTGACACGCGTTGGACGTCGGAGGTATCAGTGTCGAGAGAGCGGCGTATGCCTTCATCCCTTCATTGTGCCGCGTGGATCCGCCCTGACGGATGATCTGGGCAACGAAGTAACTCTCGCGCTGTTTGCGCTTGCTCCCAGTCGTGCGCTGGACCCCAGCCGACTGTGGACGCTCCAAATGCCCCAGTGCCTTGCCTCCGCCGCCCAAAGCACCCACCCGGCTGCCACCTTGATGCTACCATTCTCAAAACGGTAAATATGCTGCCCATGTTTTTTAGGCTGGGTATTGCCCAGGTTTCCGAACATGTTTTGCCCATGTTGCATTTTATCCTTAGCTGACGAGATAATTGGGGTACGGAACCTAACTTGTGTACCTCACGTCACTTCAGATTTTCGCGCGCACGAACACACGCCACGAATTACTCTACCTGCACGGTACCGACTCGCGGGAGCGCCTCCTGCGCTAACCCCCCTCCCAGCTTCACGGTTCCAGACCCCTCCCTCCTTCCCAGCACTGCAGCCTCACCCTTTATCTCATTTCCCCTGTTGCAGAGTCGCGAGCAAGGAGGTAAGATGGGTTAGATTTACAGCTAACCGTGTATGTCGATACTGATGCTCCTGTGCTGTGCTGAATTGACTTGTAGACCCCCGCAGCGGAGCCAACTTGACGATCATTGTCCGTGCCACACAGCTCACGAAGCTGCAGGAAGGGGCGTGCGATATCAACTCTACCGACGATTGTGTGGGTCATGTGATGCCACTAAGCTGATGTTGGTCTTATGCGCGTACTTACGTGTATCTGCTTGTAGCCCCAGTGCTGGTCTGTATTACTACCGATTCGAAGAAGCGTGCAGATCAACGTAGCCGTGACCCGAGCAGAATTCCTGTGGTGGTGAGTTTGGCACTTTCCTCCCGACTGGTTTGAACATAACTCGTGTACTGACCATGTATTGACCATGTATTGACCGTGTATTGTCCGTGTATCTGTCCAGATTCAAACTTATGGCTAGAACTAAGCAAACACACAAGATCCTACGCGAGCAGCAGCAGGCGGCAGAACAAGAGTTGGCAGCACTTGAAGAAGTCAGAGGAGACTCGGCTGCAGATATTCTCAGCGACGGTCAGACGCCAGCAGGTGCTGAGGCTCGTAGCACTTCTGATGGACACAGCGATGGTGGTGATGAATCACATGTAGATGATGACGCCGATTCGCGTGTTGAAGATGACTCCGAATCACGTTCTGAATGTGATGGGGCTGCTGATAGTGCTCATACCCATCCCGGCACTGGTGAATCCTCGGAGAATAGCCAGTCATCTCGGAAGCGTTCGTCATCCGAC
>KV735473.1:10766-21831 GCA_000500225.2 Phytophthora pinifolia | reverse complement strand
TTTCTGTCCAATCAAACATCTTCATTTCCTCACGAAAATAAAAAAGTTGTTGCTGCTGCCAGAGTTGGCGACCACTATTCACCAGACTCCCAAAGTGTCGTTTGCGTACATAGGAGGCTCGTTTACGAGTTAGAAAACGTGAGTTTGTCGACTAAAGTGAGCAATTCCAATTAGACCGCTTACCCGAAATGGAGTGGAAGCTCAAGGTGTACAAACATCTATGTTGCTGGCGGTTAAGGACCATCCAAATAGAATCTACGATGGCGGCTTCGCATCAACTCGGCTGTTTGTCCCATTCCCTTTATTTTGAGCTGTGCCTGTGAATGAAAAGCTGCTACCACACTTGAATCGTCAATGCAGTTTTTACTGCACCGAAGTCAGATACTGAGAGTAAATTATGCCTGTAAATTGAAGTTATGGACCAATCTATCATCAAAATTATACTGTCGTATCTCGACTTGTGTTGCCGCGTTCATAAGAAGTGTGCCTCGAGTACACGTAATGGACAGCTTTTGAGAATGTCGTTGTCGATACGCTCTGCCAACTAAGTTCGCGAATTCCACCGTGTGAAGTCTGTTGTTACCGGCTGGTAAGGAATAGCCAGCAAAGGGCCACATCCAGTGAAAACATAAACAAGCAAAGCCCCCACTGGTTCGATATGTGGTTTGGACTGTGCAATAATTCAACAGAGCCAAGAGGAGAAAATGCAAACCTTGATCCTCAATAGTCTAACAGGGGGCCTGTGTCGCCCTGACATGACTAAATTTGTTCATGAGTGCATAGTACAAAGACAGCGCTGAACTATTCTGTTCACATGCATCACACTTAGAAAAAAAGAAACACCTCGCTTACATTTCGACTTACACATACATACCTCTGTGGAACTCAAGTGCGCTCCTCAACCATGTTCCTGAAGCAGCGAATGATAAACCAGCAATGATGTCTTCAGAAGTTCTACGCGCCTTGATGCAAAGTAGTGGTAGTAGTCGTACTTCGCAGTCCGCAAGCATACCAACACGAAACACCATCAAGATGTAGGTACAGTTTTGTTTTTATTCTAATTGCTGGTAGCTGGCCGAGTAATGCTTCCTTGTCCGCCAACTAACGACAGTACCGCCTAATCCACCCTTTCAAAGGCTCAAGCCTTCCCTCTATCTCTTAGTGTGGTTGATGTAACGCAGCGACACCAGCGACAGGATGCGGAAGATGACGATCGTCACGAGCACGTAGCCGAAGTTCGCCCAGCGGTCGTCGTACTTGTACTTGAACGTCGACTCGATGTACTCCTTCACCGTCAAGTGCGAAAGCGAGACCGGCGCGCCCGTCAACGGCTGGCAACCGAAGTTCGAGCCCACATTCTCGTACTGGCTCAGCGACTCGTTCCAGGTCGGGTCCTCGGGGCAGTCGCAGAACGCCAGTGCCGTCAAGATCGAGACCGAGAACCGCTGCGGCACGATCGTGTACAGCCACTTGTAGCCCTCGGGGATCGATGCTGCAGGCGGGTTGAAGCCGGCGAAAAGCAAGAAGATCGAGTTGATCAGCGCGCCCATGACAGCAGCCACCTCAATGCTCGGGAACGCGTGGACCAGCAGCTGAGCGAAGTACATCTGGCCCAGCACGAAGAGCGACACGTGGATCCAGTACAGCACCGCCGTCGCGAAGCCCTGGAAGCCCACCATCGGGTAGAAGATGACGATGAACAGCAGCGATTGAGCGAACACGTACGGGATCTCCACCACCGTCGTCGCCACGAAGTACCACAACGAGTTGTACGTCTGAGCAGCGCGCTCACGGTAGAACGCAGCACGGTCAACCGAGTAGACAGGCAGCGTGGCCATGAAACCAGACATCGCGATAAACAGGGTCGACATGAACACCAGGCCCACGCCGCCAACCAGACCGCTGTAGGTCGAGTAGTCCACGGTCAGGAACGAGAGACCGCAGACGATAGCCACACCGAAGACGATCGCGAAACGGGTGAGGTTGAACGCCGGGGTGCGCCAGTACAGCGCGAAGAACCGCTTCATCAGGAAGTACATCTGGGTCGAGCCCTTCGACGCACGCTTGTTCGCGAAAGTCAGCTCCGGCCAGTCCGGCGACGGGGTCGTGATGCCGGGCTGCATCAACATAGCGTCCATGCTGCGCTTCTCCTCACTCTTTGAGAAAATGTCAACGAAGTCAAGGTTGCGTGCACGTCCGTTGCTCACACCGGCGCCAATCACCTCCAGCATCCACGTCGCAGGGTTCTGCTTCGGCGGGCACGGCTTCACCGAAGGAGCCGACTCGAGGTACTGCACCAGCTTGTGGCACCGCTCGCCCAGCTCCCCCACGAACACCGCCTGACCGCCGCGCTTCAACAGGATCAGGTGGTCGAACAGGAAAAACACGTCCGAGGACGGCTGGTGGATCGTGCAAACGATCGTTCGGCCGCTGTCCGCCACCTTGCGCACGCCGTCCATGATCAACTTGGCCGAGTGAGCGTCCAGGCCGCTCGTCGGCTCATCCA
Source organism: Phytophthora pinifolia (assembly GCA_000500225.2). Classification (NCBI taxonomy): domain Eukaryota; phylum Oomycota; class Peronosporomycetes; order Peronosporales; family Peronosporaceae; genus Phytophthora; species Phytophthora pinifolia. The sequence continues at coordinate 19,325 of KV735473.1, read as the reverse complement.
AGAACAAGATGCTCGGCTGGGCAGCCAGCTCCACACCGATCGTCAGGCGCTTCATCTGCTCCTGCGAGCTGCCGCGAATGATCTGGTCCGCAATGTCGTGCATGTCCAGCAGGTCCAGGCACTCCTCGACCGTGTCGTACTTCTTGCTGTCCGGGACGGCGCTGTCCTGGCGCAGGAACGCACTGAAAGTCAGCGCCTCCCGCATCGTCGCCGCCTCCGAGTGGACATCCATCTGCTCGCAGTAGCCCGTCGCGCGACGAATGGCCAACTCGTTCGCCTCGTAGCCGTTCAAGTAAATCTTGCCCTTGATCGTGCCCTCCGTCTTCCGCCCGGCAATCACATCCATCAGAGTCGTCTTGCCCGCACCGGTGGAGCCCATCAGGGCCGTCAGCGTGCCCGGCGTCGCGAAGCCGCTGATGCCCTTGAGCAAGTCGAGCGTCTCCTTGGGGTTCGTCGGGTCCGGCACCGAGTACCACAGATCCGTGAACGCAATGGACACGGGAACGAAGTTCTTCTCGCGCCGCGGGACCGCCACCATGACATCTTCGTGAGTCGTGTCCGAGCTCGAGTTGTCTTTGCTCTTCGACTTGGGCGTCGTGGCCAGCGCGTACCCCTCCTGCTCCTCGTCCTCGATCTCCTTGGGCAACAACTGGATGTTCGTCGGTGTCAGATAGCGGCGGTATTCCAGCAAGTAAGTGCTGACGAGCAGCAGGAAGACGTAGAACGCGAGCAAGAAGATGGCGCCCGTCCAGAGCCACGTCTTGCTCGACGGCACGCCAAACTGCGCCAGAGAGTACTCGCCCATGGTCATGTTGAACTCGGAGCAGTAGTTGACGCCACCGTACTCGCACACGTCGAACTTGGACGAGCGGTACTCGTTCACCGAGAGCGCGCGCACGCACCAAGCGATGGGGTTGAGCCAGTAGAGCCACACCAAGTAGTCGGGGATCTCGTTCTTGGGCTGCACGAAGCCCGCAAAGAGAATCATGAAGACGATCGTGAAGGTCGACATGGGCTTGGCGATGTCGAGGTTCGGGCACCACGCCGTGAGAAGGAAGAACCACGTCGACAGCAGGAAGTTCGTGAGCGCCAGTAGCACCAGGTAGATGACGAACGCGCCGACGTTGGCGACGAAGCCGCACATCCAGTACACGAGCGAGCCGAAGACAATGATCTCAAACACCGACGGCGGCACCAGAGCGATCGAGTAGCCGAGCACGTACGAAAACGTCTGGTAGAAGTTGGCACCGCGCTGCTTGTAGAAGATCTCCCGGGCCTCCATGAAGACGGGGATCTGCGAGGCCTGGCTCAGCGACATGAAGAGCACGGCCTGGAAGATCACACCGAGCATGACCTGCACGTCCGCCGGGTCGACGTTGTAGAAGGTGCTGCCGTAGATCAGCCCCATGAAGCACGTCATGACGACCCGACTGGCGACGTACGCCTTGTTGCGCCACAAAATCGTCATGTGGCGGACGCTCAGGGCGCCAGTGTTCCTCAGCCACGACCGGCGGAACTGCGGCACGGGCTCCATGTACTCGTTCATGTGCTTCTTGAGCTCGGGCTCCATCGGGGCCTCGACCAGGCCGACCAGGTCCGCGTACACACGGGACTGGTTGAAGGCTTCCGCAAACTCGCTTGCCGACCGAGGGTGCTTGTTCACACCGGCAGGGAGCGGCACCTCGTACTGGTGCTGCATACGCGTGCCCAGGTCCAGCAAGTAGTCGGCGATGTCGCGGTCCGCAGGACACTTGAAGCCCAGGCTCTCAAAGTACGGCACCACATCCTCGCGCCGGCCGTGGTACATGACCTCGCCCTCGTTCATGATCAGGACGTAGTCGAAGAGCGCGAACACCTCGGGCGCCGGCTGAAGCAGAGAGATCGCCACCGCCTTGTGCAGCGTCTTGGCGATGTCGCGCTGCGTGCAGATGATATCGTACGTCGCCGCACTGTCCAGACCCGTGCTGATCTCGTCCATGAGGCTCACATACTTCATGCCGAACTCCATCTCGCCCGTCGTCACGCGCTTGCGCTCGCCGCCGGAAACTCCGCGAAGCATCGCGTTACCGATGATCGTGTTCTCACAGTTCTGCAGACCCAGCTGGCCGATGACCACGTCCGGGTAGTTCTTGTAGTACGCCTTGGCTGCCTCCAGGGCCGCCACGTTCTCCTCGACCGAGCCCTTCGAGAACGTCTCGGGGCCCCTCTCCGCCAGACCGGCACCCACGAACTTGTGCGCGTACTGCAGCGTCTCCTTGGTCGTCAGCGTCGCAAAGTGCTTGTCCGACTGCGGCACGTACTCCACGAACTGGGGCACGCGCTTGAGGATCTCCTTCTGCGGCACGCCGTTGTATGTGATCTCGCCCTCCACCGTGATGTTGCTCTCCATGGGAAACTGCGCAGACAGCATCTTCATCAGCGCCGACTTGCCCGAGCCGGGCTGGCCCACCACCAGCGTGATGGTGCCCGGCTTGAACACGCCGCTCGCGTTCTTGATGACCTCCTTGCGCACCACGCGGCGCATGGGCGACAGGCGCGCCAGCGACCGCGCCACCGTGTTGTACAGCGTCGGGATCTCCGACTTGGCCGTCACGTCCTCGGTGATCGTGATGTCCGCCGTCACCGACAGGTTCTTATAGCGCACCTCCAGCTGCGGCAGCTCGCTGCCGATGGACGGCTCCAGGGTTGACGCCAGGTAGCGGTTGAGCGCCTCGGGGCCCTCCTCGAGCATGGTCTGGCCCGACTCCAGGTTGATGCGCGTCGGATTTGCGCTCGCCATTGCCCTCGACCAGGTGTGTCTTTCTGCGTGGACAGTAGGGGAGGAGGACTTGCTCTTGGCTGAGCCAATTCAAAAATGAGAGACATCAAGAGACAGCGAGCGGCAAGAGGCGAGAGGCGAGAGGCGAGAGGCGAGAGCCCGAGCTCAAGTGGTTGATGCCCGTTCATCGAGCAATCGCGCGGTTCCGATTGCGCGGCGCCGTGTGCGAGCAATCCGCGTCAACGTTTGCTCGCACCAGAGTGGTACGCCCGCGTCAACGAGSGCGAGGTACACCCGCGCGATGCRCGTCAACCGGGATCGACTGGACTGGCGCGTTCGGTCTCGCTGCTASCAGCGCTGACTGCGGCCTGGAGCTGGCCGACAGCGCCTCCCCCCTGCTTCGCCTTGGTGCGCGCCTCCGTGAYCCRTTAGTCCGTCGCGATAGTCGCGCGCGAAGAGGATCCTTGYAGACCACGCCAGRTGGTCAWATTGCGAGGTRGATCCAATTGAACAGTGCTGATTGTGTCAGACAGTACATACACGCCTTGCGGTGCTCTATTRTACATGTACAATGTAATGCTGCGTCCKCCCGCGGCGCGATGAARAGGACCAACGCGCCCCGACGGTGRCGACCTCCGTCTAATAAGCACTATTAACAGCGGTCGGCGCCTGTGGCCCRCCTCGCGGGAACGCGGCTCGGAATCCGGCGATTMTGGCGTATCGCATTGTGATACACTGTCGAGTCGACCGACGAAATGTCGCGATGCACTGCACGGTGCACCAGCCTGCGCATCCCAGCGCTCACTCAATTCAACASCGGCAACACTGGACGGATAATCGCCTTGTGACGGTGCACAYGGCGGTGTCCGCCCGAAAGCAGCGCGGCAGCAGCAGGCTGCTGCAGCTTGAGGCGGTCCGACCCACGASTCGTCGCGGAGATCCACCTCTGGATTTGACGGGCACTGTCAAACCGTTCCGGCAGGCCACCATCCATCATTTAGTTGATGCCCTCGCTGCTGCTTCGAGCGCATGGACGCCGCGCGTTTAACCAAATACATGTAGTACTAATACCGGAGTCAACGTCAAGCGCTGACGCCCTCGGCTGGGACGGGGTCGCTCGCTAGCCGCGGGAGGTCTGATTCGGCAGGTGTAGCCCATTTCAATTACCAGTTTTTCTCCTTCGTGAAGTTCGACAGCCTCTACGAGCTGGCCAAGGGGGGCTGGTGTATTGACAAACTGCAACGTTGACTGATGAATGAAATCGATGTCGGTCTAAGTGGTGGTTGGGCTGCGTCTACGTATGTAACTGTACCATAGTGTCTAGGTTATTGGCTAGAAGCAACCGGCGCTTCGTACACGGACGTCTGACGTTTAAAGTCTTCTGGGTTGTTGACGTACTCGGTCTTCATTGCAGACGAAGCAACAGATGTCGTATCAAGCGCCATAGCAGCCATAATACCTGTCGCGGTTGAGCTGTCGAAGGCGGACCAGCCCGCTTCGGAACAATCTGCGAGCTTCTCGAGGCGCGTCTCGTTCCCGTAGATATGCACGCTGAGCTTCTTGGTCATGGGGCCTCCGGGGCGAATGTAGTCGTCGAAGAACTGGAGCACGTCGGAAAGTTGCAGTGTACGCACCAGCTTCGCCAGCGCCGTCTTGCGACCAAATTCATACTGGTGGTTGGCGATTTCCACTAGCAGAGCTTGCACCTCCTCCTCCTGGTTCTTGGGCTTTTCGATGTAGCCCTTGACAACCGACAGGATGTGCTTCTGCAACTGGTCAGCGCTCATTCTAGCAATTGTGTCGCGGAATTCAATCCAGAAGGTGTCGATTCGCTGCTCGATGAACTCCGGCGGGGCCACATTGGATTGTATGACGATCTTGAAAGACTGCACGCCATTCCCACGCGTAGGTGTCGAGTACACGGTGTATCCGAGCTGCTCCTTCGTGCGCAGCTGATCGAAAAGCGGTTCGTCCACAATCTGCGAGAACAAGGCGAGCTTTGCACGCTCCATGTAACTTTCCGCCCCGATCTGGTAGATGCAGTTCACCGCGCAGTTGGCGTTGTCTGGGTTGGGGTGCACACCCTTGTAAATGTAGTGCACTCCGCACAGCAGCTTCACCTGTCGGCCAATCCAGTACTTCTTCGACGGCGGCAAGGACAACGCTCGCGGCGCCCGAACTTGGTCAACGATGACGCCGGCAAGGTCTGTCGCCTCCGCTCGGCTCAGATTGCCGTACAGGAGGATGTCACAGTAGACCTGTCTGAACAAGCGCTTGGAGTGTGCTATGACGTCGCGGAAAGAGCAGCCCCGAATAGCGGTGACGATGTCGTCAATGCTCCAGCTCCTTTCGTACAGCAAATTCGATTCTTGCTGCACTGCATGACGGTGAGCTTCTTCCAGGCGCATGTTTTCAAAGGAGCGACACTTGGCACGTTGTACCCGTTCGAACGCCTCGTCCCCGATGTGGTTTTCAAAGCTGCCCATGACCTCAAGAATCCGCTGGACGAGAATGGGGAGCTTCGAGCTGTATCCACCAGTACTGAGGTAAATGTTGCTTCCGTTGAGACGGAGCTTATAGCTCATGCCCGCCAAGAGGGCATCATACGAGTACTCATTCAGCTCGTCTTTCAGGCACGCCACAAACAGTGCCGAGAGAGCATAGTTGTATGGAGTCGGGTTCGCTTCCGGTGAGTGGAATGTCGCGACAGCGAACGTCCGGGGCTTCTTAAAGTTGACGTCGGGCTTGAACCACACGCGGCAGAAGTCATCATCACGAATGATCTGCGGGTGCTGCACCTGGCTATTCACCAAGCTTTCATCCACCAGATTCAGATCAGTCACCACGAAAGCGTTCGGGTGCGGCAGACGTAGCGCACAATTCTCTCCCGGGCTCGTCATCTCTTCCACGAACTTCGGCGACAGCGGTAGTTCACGGTACTTGGTGCCGTACCATTTCTCTTCGCTCGTCGTGCGTTCTTCGAGCGTCTGACACGCGACGAGAACCCTCATTTTCTCTGGAGTCATCAGCCGGAGCAGTTCAAGAGCTCGTTCCCATTCGTAGGGAAAGTAGAGCACTCCTTCTGAGACGATGTCACGCTCCGGGAACGCGTGCATGTTTGCGGCAACGACACTTGTGAAGTCGGCCGGGGGACTTTTGCTCTGAAACATGAAGTGGGTCTTGGACATGATTTCCAGCTCGTCAAACATCCACTTTTCCCACGGGGACGACAGCATCAGGTTCATGTACTGAAACATGGCCTTCATCACGTCGTCCGCGCGCTCGATGCCGGTCTCAGTGGCATCGAAGCTAACGACGAAGAGTGAGAACTCTTCGTAGTCCTCGACGATGCCCGCGTACACGCTGTTGACCCACTTCTTCTTCTTGAGGAGGGAGAGCAGCGAGCCCTGTCCTTCATGCCCAATCAGATGGCTCAGCACCGAAGCGTGCTGCTGCGAGTAGCCTTTAACACGCAGCGGGGGCAGCACCCACGACACCTGCACGACCTTCCAGTCCATGACGGGCACGACCTCAAGTCGTCTGCCCAGCTGGTCCACCGTGTACGGCGGACCCTGGTCGAACACGGGGCTCGCTCTGTCCGAGTTGGGGATCTCAGCGAAGTACTCGATCACCCAACGGCTGAGCGTGTCGACGTCCTCCTTACCATACACAACGAGTTTCATGATGCTGGCCGAGTAGAACTCGTGGTAGAAGCGAAGCAGCGCCTCCCGTACGTCGATACCTTCGGGGCTGAGTGTCTCCTTGTTCCCCACGCCGAACTTATGGTTCGGGTGCTTGGGGTTGCCCAGTCCGCGCTCGAGCTGGTTGATGCGCCAGCTGTCGTCCTGTAGGTAATTGGTGCTCTCCGAGTCCACGGCGTTCATCTCGCGCTCCGTGGCGCTAGGCGTGAAGAGCGGCGCGATGAAGAACTGGGCAAAGCGGTCCAGCGCCTCGTGCAGGTGCGCGGCGCCCACGTCAAAGTAGAAGTTGGTGTCTCGGCCCGACGTAAACGCGTTGCTGCTGCCGCCGCGTGCGTTCAGGAAGACGCTGTAGCTGTTCTCGTCCGGATACTTTTTCGTCCCCAAGAACAGCATGTGCTCGCAGAAATGGGCCAGTCCCGGCAGCTCCGCAGGGTCCGAGTGGAAACCCACGCGCACGTCCATGGCCGCAGACGCAGTCTCAGTGCTCGCGTCGCTAACCACCAGCACCTGCAGCGAGTTCGGAAGCGTCAGCAGCTTGAACTGCCGCTCGTCCAGCGAGGACACATCGATGCCATCGGGTGTCTGTACCACGCGCTGAGGGCCATCGAGCGATGCCTTCGTACCCAGCGTCATGATCAGGAAGTGGCTGCTCCGTTCGTTTCGGCTCAGTCGTGTACGGTACATAATCTTAGAAAATGGCTACACTAGTTGTAAAGCCAGTTGAATAAATTTATTTGCTTCCGCGCAGTTAGACACTTATTCGAATGCAACCACCAACCTACAGAATCCAGCCTGCAGTGACAGCGTCGTACGTTGCTTTCCGTACGAGCGGCGTACGAGGTCCATCGGGCTGGTAAAATAGCAGTGGAGCCGACGAATTGATCCACGAGTACGTGTCCACGAAGTCCCAGACCGTGACGCCGACGCACCGAATAGTCTTCTTGCAGGCCGAGACGACGTTTGTGATGATGCCCACCTGCTGCTGCTGCTCACTTACAGTTGGGTTCGCAGTGCTGGTCTTCACGTCCAACTCGGTGATCGCGACGTCTATGTGGCTCTCGGTAAAGCGCCGAAAGTTGTTGAAAATGTCTGCTCCCTTCACGGTGTCGTTGTTGCTGTAGTGAGACTGGAAGCCGACACCTTCGACCCAGACTTTGCGCTTCCGCAATGACGTGACCATCTCATACACGGCATCGGACTTGTTGTTCGGAACGTTGATGTTGTAGTCGTTGTAGTGCAGCCTCGCTACTAGTCCAAGCTCGGCCTTCACGGTGTTGGCAGTCTTGTAAGCCGCCTCGATGTATTCCTCACCAATCTTGTTGTACCAAAAGGACTTTCGGTACGCGCCATCTTTATCGAAGGCCTCGTTGACGACATCCCAGGCGGTACACGAGTTTCCAAAGTGCGTCATGACCTTGGTGATGTGGTTGCCCATCGCCTCCAGCAGGTCAGCTTTCTTCAGAATCTTCACCCACTCCGGGACTTGTTGGTGCTGTAAATTCAAGAGCAGATTTGTCAGATTAATCGCTCAAGTTTCGTTGTCAGTCTCGGTCAATGGACACGTACCCAAACGAGCGTGTGGCAGTGCACTTGAGCTCCTGTCTTGTTAGCATAGGCGACGATTTTGTCTGCTTCTTCGAACGTAAAAACGCCCTGCTTGGGCTCCGTGGCGTCCCACTGCACATACAGTACTGCGTCAGCAGCGTGCAATCTCTGCAGGAAGCTACCGCGCCGCAGAACGCACCTTCATGGCGTTTGCCGGAGTGATCATCCCAAACTCGCTGGTATCGTTTAGCATCTGAATGTAGTACGGGTCGCCGAGTTGCTTAATGTCGGTGGCGGTGCCCATATACTTGCCCCCTCTTTCCTTCCAGGCTGTCTGTGCCAGGTCGTTCAATCCCTCCGGTTTCGTATATGTGGACTCGATCATCACTCGAGGATCCGCAAGAGCGACGGCCAGCGAGCTGGCGGCAAACACCAGCACGACAGCGGCGTGCATCATTGTAAAGTGGGGCAAGTGGAGAAACGGAGAATGACCGGAGCGTTGAACGTGCACACTATCCATCCAGGCTGCCCAAAGCCGTGGGCTGGAATCCAGCC